>ABLG01001327.1:0-28932 GCA_000172435.1 Meloidogyne hapla | reverse complement strand
TGTAAATGTGTGCGCAAAAAATTTTTTAGCAATGCAAACAATCTGCAATGATACCAAAACTAATAAGAAGTAACAGTCTTTGTATGGGTGGTACAATTATTCGATCAAATTAACTCCATTTTCTTCTCTTGTTTGAGCTAAAATTAAAACGCAAAAACGTGGCGCACATTCCTTTTACGAATGGCTGATAATGGCACCTCTGTCCAGCTGAAGCCATTCAAAGGCACAAACCATTGACCATATATATATTAAATAGGGAAGAAATGAAAGTAATATATTTATTTATATTTATTCGTGATTGTCAGTCATTTGAATATAATCTACCTAATTTTGTTAACTTAAAAATTTAATTAACTTTCGAATATTAATATGAGGCAGTCCCATTATTTTGTTTGTATTTTCTAAATCTCTTAATTTATTTTTAAATTCTTATCTCCATAATTATTATTTTATTTCACTATATCCCCAATATTTTTTTATTAATCCCTTAAATAAATTCCACATTTTTAAAAAAAACGACCCTCCCTTTGCTTGTCCACTCAAACACGTTTTGAATTAACGATGATAGATGTTGTTGTTATTAGTTTTTTTTTGTTTTGTTTTTTTCGTCGCGAGCGCTTGCCAATAAGCTATTACTACAACTAACAAATATGTACTAAATAAATAAATTGAAGCACAACGTTTTTATTTTTTCTTTCAAAATTTTCTATTAAATGTAGAGATGCGCGACTATTTAATTCAAGTGGTACACTTTTTTTAATACTTCACACTTTATATTAAATAAATTCTTTTTTTTTGGAAGAAATTTTCGTGGAGATTTTTAAAATAATTTTTACGGAAATTAATTCTTTGATCTTACAAATTCTGAAATTAAAAAATTTCATTTTATTAGTTTTTTAAATTACTCCATTGTCTTAGAGTTAATTTGTGATTTTAAATTAATCACGAAAATTCCTCCAACATTATTAAACAACTTACTAAAAAGAAAAATACATTTTTGGCTTTTTCTATTTGGCATTGTAACTATTTTGACTTTTTGTGTTATTTACATTTTGAAATTTTACTTTGGAGAAATTTCAAAATGTCAAATTTTGTTAAATGAAAAATTATCTAACAATAAAATTGAATTTTCGATGAATAATTCTTTTTAATTTTACTTTTTTATTTATTTATTTCTTTTTTAATTTATTTTTATTTAAAATTTATTTTTAGATATTCTTTGAAATCTTTACACTTTATTGGAAAGTAAATAAATAAATATTTTCTTTTATTGATTGGCATAAAAATAAATTGAAGGAAAGCTGTTAAATATATTAAAGGTTTGCGAATTTTATTTTTATAGAAGAAAAATATTTTTAGGGGTAAAATGATTTACTGATTACGAATCTAAGCTTAGATTTAATTTTCTTAGAAATTATTAAAAAATAATAATTTTTACTTTTTTTTATTTTTTTGGAGTTTTCAAATTATGATTAGTTTAATACATATTTATTTTGATTACTAAAATACTAAATTTTGTTTAAATTATATTCTTTTATTGGCAAAAAATTAATTTTTTGGTTTAATAGAATTTTGTAAATTTATTAGTTCAGATTTGTAATTAATAGATAAACAGCAAAAATAATTTTATTTTACGGAAAAATATTTAAAAAAAAATTATTTTTATTCTTTTTTGGGGATTTTCAAAACAATTTACTCCATTTAATTTTTATAAAATAAAAACATAGATTAGAGTTTTTTTTTCAAAAAATGTTAAAATTTTTAGTCTTTAACACATTTTCGAATTTCTTTTTCATTATTTTAACGAATTTTTTTTTTAAAAAATTTTATTTTAATAATTATTTTTTAACATTTTCTACTCCGTCTTTTGCAAAAAATTAAGATTTATGAATTTTAAAATCTTTTAAGTGATTAATTTTTTTAAAATTATTTTTTAATTTTTAGTTCAAAAATAACACCAAAATGTCCGATTCTGTCAGTTTAAATAGCACTGGTTGTGTCAATTCAATAGTGGGACAACAATTTCAAAAAGGATCAGAAATGGAAGGTGTTGAATTGACTGGACCTTGGGCACAACTTTGGGTTTGAATTTTTTTTTAAATTTTTTTGTGGAATTTTAATTTTAAAATAATTATTTAAAGGTGTTAGGGGAAAAAATTAAAATTAATTTTGAGAAATTAATCACTTCTTTTAATCATTTCTATATAAATTAAGAATAATAGAACATAAAATAACCAAAAAAAACATAAA
The DNA here is from genome assembly GCA_000172435.1 of Meloidogyne hapla. Classification (NCBI taxonomy): domain Eukaryota; kingdom Metazoa; phylum Nematoda; class Chromadorea; order Rhabditida; family Meloidogynidae; genus Meloidogyne; species Meloidogyne hapla. Next base: position 26,682 of record ABLG01001327.1, on the reverse strand, counting down.
ATGTTTTTATAAATTTAAATAAATGGCTAAAAACAAGTTTTAGATTTTTAAATAAAATTTTATCCGTTTTTCTTACCAATTAATATCAAAAAAATATGAAAATTTTTTAAATTAAACAATTAGAGTGAGGCTTTTATCCGTAAAATCTGAATTAATTTATTTTTTAATTTTTATCTCAATGGTGTTTCTATTTTTTTTAAATTATTTTTATTTTTTCTTTCTAAGTTTTTCTAAATTTTAACTTTTATATTTTTATATATTTTTATTCTAAATATCAGCAAATTATTTAATTTGATTTAATAATTTATTTTTTTTTAGTTTTGATTTTTTATTGATTTTTTAAGATTTGCTTAATATTTTTTATTTCTTATAATTTCAATTAAATATTTTAATTTATTTTAAAGTTCTTTTTTATCCTCTATTAATTTATTTTTTATTTTTTCAATTTTTTTCTTCTTTTAAATATCCTCTAAATTACAGCGTCCTAAAAACTGCTGAAAATTTTTATTTAATGTTTGTCATCTTTTTTTTTCACGATAGAAAATGTTTTTATTTTTTTATACTTGCGTGATGTGTTAAAATTGGCTCAAATCTTTATGTACTAAAAAAAGAATAAAAAAATAATTTTTAGAAAAAGCATTACCACACACACAGATTATTTTTTTCTAGCCCCTCCCATAAATTGAACATAATATTTAGTTATATTTCTTTTAATATGCGGATAAATTCATTAGCATTATTTTCTTTTGAGATTTTTAAAATTTATTAGTAAAATAAAAACACTTTCTTAAACTTCTTCTGATCTTTTTAAATTCACATGTTCTCTCTATCTCTTGAATAAATATAAATATTTTCTTTTAAAACTATCCCTACAAAAAATTAATTAGAGAAGTTAAAGCCTCATTTTACCATTTTCTTTCGACTTATATTCGAATTTTCTTCTCTCACTAAAACTTAATTTTCTTTTATAATTTCAATCATAATTCTACAATTATTTTAAAGTTTTGGTTGAACATCTTTAATATTTAAATATTGCACTTCAATTGTTTATAAAGATGACTAATTTAAATAACTCCTAGGTAACCAAATATTCAACACATCTGTCAGGCATTTATTTTTCTTCTTATTATTATTTTTAAAGCCATATCTAATTATTTATTATTTTGTTTATTTTTACTTAAAGTGGTGTAGTATTATTAAGAGAAGCACTCCTTGAGAAAATTGTTTATGCTTGGGCGATTTTTTTCTTTTTAATAATTTTAGATTAGAGGAAGAGTTGTTTTACTTAATTTACAGGCTACTACTTTATTTGATTTTTAAAGGATTTGGTTAATATTTTTTATTTCATCTTTTATTATAAAATTAATGAAATATTTTTCTTTAAATCATCATTTTTTAAATCTAATGAATTTTTAAAGAATAATTTTTTGTTTTTATTTTTAATTAATTGCTCATCAATTTATTTTTATTAGTTTTTTTAATTCTCTTCCCATCACTTTTTACTTTTATAAATAAAAAATTTATATATTCACTTCTATTTTACGCACCGCTGCGGTTTGAGATCAAACATGGCTGAGTCTTCTACTAACTACTATTTTATGTATATTGTGGGGGAATGGGGAGAGATTTGTTTTGATCGCTAACTTGTAGTGTTCTCTCAGAAATGCTTGTTTTTTTATTATTGCGCGAGATTAGAAAATATATTTTTATATTCTTATTATGTATCTTATAATTGTATCGTTTAATTATTATTAATTATTTGTTTTTATTTTCAATTAAATTTACTTTTCAATCGTTTTTGAATTTTATCTTCATCACACTCGTTGTACTTCCTTTTTTCTGGCTTGTTTAAAATTTTTCCCCTTTTGTGGCCTTCAAATTTACTTTATTTTTTGTGGTCAACCAGCTGCGACTAGTGAGAAAAATTCGAAGGACAAAGAAAACTAACTGACTGACACAAATAGCAAATAATATATTTTTAGAATGAGAAGATAAAAAAAAAATAAGCGCGGCTAATTTTGTGGTTTTGTTTAAAAGTGGGTATTTAGTGCATACTAGTTATATTTGAAAATATTTGGGGTAATAATTAACTCAAGCATTTTAACTTTTATTTGAAAGAACAATTAATTGTTGCATTCTCAACTTTAACTTATTTTTACATCCTTCCTTAGTTTCTGTTTAACTATTCTTTATCAATCGTTTTATCAAAAATACCTATTGTTTGTCGTTTTCAATTTTACTATTTTTTTCGGTCATCTTCACATAATTTTTTATTCGTCTCTATTTTGGGAACATAAATGGGTTGACGGAAGAGGTGAATTGTTGAGGTGAAAAGCGCGTAAATAGAAAAATTGCTGAGAATTTAGACAAGAGAAATGTTGTTTGACCACTACTTTAACCAACAATTTTTTCGTTGAGAAGGAGAAGAAATGCTTCAAGCTATGAATTACGCGTAAATAAAACTTTTTCTTTGTACATCACTGCTGAATTTTTTATACTAAACATTTTTTTTAATTTTACTATAGTCTAAACTTTATAAATTAATATTTCTGCTGTTTTTATTAAATCTAAATTTTTATCAATATTTTCCTTATTCTGGCAATTTTACGCGACTGCTCTTTTACATTTCTTTTACCTCTTCCTTTGCGTCTTCTCTATCGTCCATCTTTTCAATCAACCTTTAACTATAGCCGTAAGAATTATAAAATATGGACAAAACGACCGTCTTTTTTTTCGGGAGAAGAAGTGGTTGTTGGACTTAAATTTAAAGGACATTTTTATTTTAACGCGGGGTAGGACCTTTGGCTAGCTTTTTCTTCTTTTTTTCTATTTTCTCTTTTCTTCATCAAACAACGTGAGCTCACGATTTTATATTTATTTTTATTTATTTTATAAAATTTACTAAAATTTATTGACCGCTCTCGCTAAAACATTTTGTATTTTTAAATTTGTCCTTGATTTCCTTTTAATCTTTTTTACTGCTAGGTGAATGAATTTTAATGTTACTAGATTGTTTAATGAGATTTTAAAAAGAAAGACTTTTTCAATTATTTTTATTTTCTTTAATATAATGTTTATTCTCTCATACATGGACCATTAAATTAATCTCTTCCTATTTAATTTTTCTTAAAATTTCAAAATATTTTACCAAAAACTTTGTACACTTTTCTTTTAGATTTTCTAGTTATATTTCATATTCTATAAAATCTTTTTTTTTCTTAACAACTAAATCCTCTAATAATCTCTCAAAAGCACAAAGCAAATTTATTTTATATAGCGCAATATAAATAAATGCGTGGATTGTTTGAAAGAAATGAAAGGAGATTTTGTATTTTTATTTATTTTACTAATATTGACCAATTTTATAATCGGCTTTTTAAAAATAATATTTTTAATAAAAATAAGCAAACAATAGAATTTTGGATTTTCTGCTTGCACCACGTATTTATTTAATAAAAATGTTTAGATAAATAAATTAAAATATATTTTGTTTTGATATTTATTAGAAACGTCAACAATTTGTTATTCCATTCCAGAGTCTTATATTTAACTTTAAATTAATTTTCATTTTATTTATTAAACTTCTCAATTAATTTTTATTCATTTTATCTAAATTTTATTATTTAAATTACTTTAATATTCATCCAATTTAAATAATTTATCAAAATTTATTTAAAATTTGTTCATCATCAAAATTCTTTTAGTAAAAAATAAATAGTTATATAGAAAATAAAATATATCTCTTCTCTCTCTTTAGCTTTAATCGTTTTTGTTCCAGATGACCTATTTTTTTTTATTTTCTCTTTCCTATGCGCGAACTTCTTTCTTTTTTTTTTTATTCATTTATTCAGTAGATTTTTATTTTTAAAAAGTATTTTTTACTCATTTTATTCTTCTAAAAATACTTAAAATATTTTTATATCCATTTTGGGAAGAAGATTGTTAAATATAAAACAATTTACTTTTAAATTGTCAACTGAACTATTTTGTGGCCTCCTTTTATCTTAAATTAAAATAATTTTTTCTGTAAATTCTTTGCCTAAAATTTTGAAATTTCTAATACTACTTCATTTCAATTCAATACTTCGATTTCTATTTAATAACAATTTCCCATTTTTGTGTCTCTATTTTCTTCTCAAATATGCCACCTAAATTATACCTTCATATTTTTCTCTCTAATCGGTTTTTACCTTTATCTTGTCAAAAATTAATTTATTTTATTAGATTATTTTTTTAATTTTTTATCAAAAGCTTTATTATTTCTTTCTCTTTTATTTTCTCATTTATTCTATTTTTATTGGTTTTTGATTCTTTTTATTTTTATATGGTCATTTGATCAAATTCAAAGAGCTAGTTTAATTAATTTTTCTCAATTAATTATTTTTTTAAAGCGAATTTTTATTTTAACTGAGTGAGCCGCTATTTTATATTTTTTATTATAAAATTACTACATAAATAAATTTAAAATCGCTGCATGAACTATTTTTTAAAGACAACTGAAAATTAGAAGATTTTCTCTGATTCAACGTTCCCCTTTTTATTCTTTAGTTATTCTGATTTTTTATTTTTAATATTTGAATTTTTAAAAATAAATTAATTTTCTTAATTTTAAAACAAAATTAACCTCTCTTTCAAAATTTGTTTTGAGACAAGATATACTTTAAATAAATATTTTTAAAAATCGATGCTCTCCAGTCCACTTGAAGAATCCCCCGTTTTACTCATTTGTTTTCTTGAACATCAGCCAACCAACCAACCTCTCTCATTCTTTTCTTTTATTAATTTGACTGGATAGCTAATATATTTATTTAAATTTTATGTTTTTCTTTCGAATAGATAAATCTAATTTTGACCGTAAAATCTTTTAATTTTTTAAAATTCACAACATTTATTTTTTCCTATTCTTTTCTTCTCTTTTGGCCTATATTTTTTACAAAAATTTTTTTATTTTTTAACACCATTTAAAAATATTTCGTCAATTTTAAAGCCTGCGCGAATATTTTAATTCTTTTTATTTTTAACAGCTGCTATATTTTCTATTCTTTTTTTTTGCCCCGCCTTTTTTAATAATATACAAATGTATTGTCATGCTGTGTCCGTTCCGGACAATTGTCCGTTTAGTTGTCATATTTTCTTTTATTTTTAACTGTCTCTACATTGAATGATTATGATGTTTTATATTTATTTTTATATGCGCAGCGGCCACTACTAATAATAATGTAAATGTGAGCTCTGCGCGTGCTCATCAATCACTTTTGCCTATTTACTAATTGTGTGCTTCTAAGAAGAAAATTTTCTTCTTTTCCTTCTGTTCGTTTAAAAAATGTTATTATTAAATTGCTTGAGTAATTGTTTTTTTTTGTATTTTTTAAAGAAAATTTTTGGACCTTTATTTTTTTAATATTTTGGAAATTTTTGAATTTTTTGGGAATTTTATAAAAGATTATTAATCTGCTTTAATTTCTCCATTAAAATTTAATTTAAAATATTAAATTTGCAAAGATTATTATTTTATTTAAACTCATCTTTTTCTTTTTTTTGATAATGGAAAATCCCTATAGGACTAGCACTATATTGCCTAATTATTATCACAACACTAATAACAACAAAATAAATAACAATAATAATAATAATTCTTCTCTTTCACCCCAACATTTAGCAATGTCTGATTCCGTTGAATACAGAACAACCCCCACCTCCCATCATTTCATCCTCCTCTTCTTCTCATTCTTACACTTCATCCTCTACCTTCATCACTTACCGTCCTTCATCGTTGAACAATTATGACAGCGGCGGGACTTTATCGGGCCAATCAAGATTTTTCTTCAATATCCGGTCCGCAACTTGTTGCTAAGCAACAACAACAATATCAACCTTACAATAACAAACAGAATGGATTATTAATCACCGAGGAAAGTAATGGCAGTCGTTTTTCAATGGTGTCAGCTTCGTCAATTGTTGATCCTCCTCGTCCTCCTTTTATTCCAAAAAAGCCTGTATTTTATGCTTCAACAAATGGTGTAAATAAGAAGGAAATTTTGTCAAATAATAAAATTGACAATAATAAAAATGAAGGAAGAAATGATTTGGGAAATGAAGAGGAAAGAAAAATGAAAATTGCTACAAATTATGAAGATGCTTCAGATTTTAAAAGCAACGGTCATCAAAAGCCATTTCTTAAACAAATGCAACATTCTCCAAAAATGAAGCATTCTTCCAAACCAAAATTTGATATTTACAATAATAATAATACTAGTAGCATTTATCATCGAAATCATAAACAGAATTCATATCATTCAGCCCCTCCTCCTCTTCCACATCGTTATCACCAACAAAGCCTTAATTCTTCACCACAACACATTTATGCTCCTCCTATTACCAGCACAACTGTTACCACAACAGCAATAACCACAACATATATTGGCGGAACAGTGCCAATAATTAGTAACGCTAATAATGATACATTATGCAATTGTAGCGAAAACTGTATCAATAAAAATGAAAAGTGCAGCAATTTTAGTGAAAAGAATAGTAGCACAGATGGAAGTACAAATAGTTGTAGCAACAACGAAAATTGTTGTAGTGAATCTTTTTGTGGAAATGAAGCTTTAATTAGCAATGGAAAAGATGTTTCGATTAGCAACAAATTGCTAAAAATGGGAAAGCCAACTTGTTTTGAAATTGCAGAAAAGTTACAGTCGGGGAACAATTGTAAAACTAGCAGAAGTTGTACAAGTTATTTTCCTGTTGTTGAGCAAAAAGAAGAAAAAGAACTGCCTAACAACAAAAATACCCTTAAAAATCCTCCATCTCCTTTAGACTCTGCTTCACCTTCTGCTAATGCTGCAGCGGCAGCGCTTATAACAGCAGATTTGAGAGCTCGGTTTCGTGAAAGTCAAAATAATTTAAATGATAAAGAAGTCTCAAAGAGACATTCAGCTTGTGTTTTGCAACAACAACGTCGTCTTTCATTAGTTGGGGCACCTTCTGATTCACAACAGGTGTTGAATTTTGGGTTGTTTGTTGTTTATTTGAAGAGTTGTATCCGCTTTTTTCTAATAACATCTCTTTGGTTTTCATTAGCTCTCACATGAATTTTTCTCTTTATTTATCCCCTCAATAATTTGTTAAAAATAATTAATTTCTTTTTTATTTCTAATAAATTTTTAAAATTTTATTTTAAAAATTCCCACATAAGTTTACTTAATTTCTAAAATTCCATTAATAAAAATTTTACAAAAAATTAATATACTTTTATTTAATTTGTTCAATCTATCATACAAAGAATGTTGCTCATTGAATGCGTTTATCATTTCTTTTTCGAATCTAGTTTTCTTAAAAAGGAATTTTTAATTTTTTTTTTATGAAAAAATGTTTTTTTTTTCCTTTTTATTTTATAAATTAATTAACCAATTTATGTGGCTATCATGTGAATTTTTAAATTGTATGAGGGGATTTTTTGATTTAGATATTTTTTTAATTATTTTTTGGAATTGCACAAATTTTCACAAACTATAGAAAAGCGGATACAATTTCTTTTTTTAATTTCGAAAAATTTCTAAATCCTCTTCTTCAATAGATGACATTTTCTTCTAACACAACAATTAGTTCCTTTGGCTGTTCCGATGCCGGAAAAACACGTGAAGGGCGTATTTACGCCACTGCAGGTTTTGGAGCTGCTGCAGCTGCTCGAAATAGAAAGAAAAAATTAAAGAATAATAATGGGATAGAAAATAAAATTAATGGAATTTGTGAAGAAGAAAATGTAAAAATGAGACAAGAAAGTATTTGTGGTTCTCAGACTTATTTGAATAATGATAACAATCAACTGAACTGCTCCAACTTGATGAGCAACAAAAATGATCAAAATTATTCTGGGACTTTAAAAAGCAATAGCGGGACTTCTATCGGAGCTTTTTCTCTTGGAAATGAATTTTCTTACGAAACAACAGGAAAATCTACCCTTGGCAGAAGAGCGCAAAAGTTGGCACAACGAGCAGCGCTCAAACTTAGTAAAAGTGGGGGAACACTTAGTGCAGAGTTAAGCAGTTCAGCTTCAGCAATTTATGCACTTTTTAGCGGAAATACTTCCTCTAATGGATTTTCAAATGAAAAATCTTTTAATGGTGAAAATAGACCTGAAAATGGAAGTGATGATTTTTTATTAGGTAGAAAAAAAGCAAGTAAGAGAAAAGGAAAGAAAATGGAGAATTTGTCTACTAGCTGTTATTGGATGGTTAATAAAAAATTTTTAAAATTTTATTTTTTTAATATGAAAAAACTTTAGAAAAATCTCAAGTTTTTTTAAATTTTAATTGGGAATATTTTTATTTAAAAAATTATTTTTTGTTAAAAACAAAAATAAAACTAATTAATTTATTTTTAATTTATTTCTCCTAACACCTTTAGAAACAATTCAAAATAAATATTTTAATTCTGATCTTAAAAATTTAATTAAATATTTTAAAATATTTAAAGGACAAAACAACACTTGTTTCAAAACAAACTGCAAAAGGAATTGACTTCCTTGATAGTTTTGGACTTTTCATTAAAGAACGAGCTCAAATTGAAGAAGAATATGCTACTAAATTGAAGTGAGTTTATTAAAAATAATTAAATTCTAATTATTACTTTAAATTTTCTGAATAATTGTTACTTTCAGAATTTCTTTAAAATAATTTTATAATAATTTTTAATATAAATTTTTTATTTAACTTTCAGAAATTTGACAAAAAAATCGCGAGGCAAAAAGGCTTCTGATGACGAATTTACTTCAACAAGCGCATTCCACGCTGTACTAGGAGAGTTAGAATCTCTTGCCTCTCAACATGAAGTGAATTTTCTTTAATTTTAATATTTTTAAATAAAAATTAATTTCTCAGCTTGTTGGTGAACGTCTACGTGATGTGCTTCTTCCACAAATCAGTGATAAATGTCGTCAATTACGCTCTGTCCGTAAAAAACATTCACAAGGCTTTGAATTAATGGAAAAAGATTATAATGCTAAAGTTGATGAATTACAAAAACAAAAGAAAAATTATGAGTAAGTTTTTAATAAATACTAACTTGTTTTTAACCGATTAGTTAAAAAGTTAGTTTATGTAAATTTTGGTTAAGTTGGTTGTCATCTTGAGTTTGGGTCGATACCCTTTTGGGGATTTTGGGTTTATTTGAGTAGACAATGATGTAAAACAATGCTTTTATATTTAAAGTATATTTCCATGCTAAACAGTGACAATCCAACTCTGAGTCTACTTCCTTTTTTTCTTGTGGTCCTTGGGAATTTGTTTTCGAATTTTTTAACTAATCTAAATGATATTTTTTCTTTTAAAATTATTTAATTTTTTAACAATAATTATTTTTTAAAAGAAATTTTTTAAAAATGTTTTTTATTTATTTTTAATTTCTTTTCATTAAAGGAAATCACATCTAGATGCCCAAAATGCCCACATTAAATTTAATAGAGCTGACCAAAATCGCTATTTGTCACGTCATGATGTAGATAAAGCTAGAATGGCAGCAAATAATAAAAGTACAATTTGTGAACAAGGAAAACAGGTTTTTTTTTAATTTTTTAAGGATTTTATTTTTATTCTAAACAGAATTATGCTGCCCAGTTAGCTGCCACAAATCAAGCAAAAAATGACTTTTATAATATTTTATTGCCTCGATTATTAGAAGAAATGAGACAACTTGAAATTGAACGAATTGATTTTACTAGACAAATTATGATGGAAAGTGTTAAGGCTGAAACTGATGTTTTACATATTATACAAAGGTTTATTTTTGAATTTATTTAAAAATTAGTTTAATAATTGAAGTTGTTAAAAAATCTGAAAAAAATAAATTTTTAATAGATTACGATTTTAATAAAATAGTTTAAAATGATAATTAAATTTATGAACCTTTTTAGGTTATTAAAGAATATATTTTATAAATTAGGTATATGTAATAATTTATATTTCGTCATTACTTTTAAATTTTCTAAACACAAAATTTGAAAGTTATTTTTAATTTAATTCTATGTAATATATATTAAATTATAATATTATAAAATAATTTTTTTTTAATATTTTAGATGTTATGAAGATATGAATAATGCAATTAAAACAGTTAATCCAGAACATGACACTTTATTAGTTGTAGAACAAACAAAAACTGGTTATGCACATCCTGCTGACTTTGAATTTGAAGATTTGGGTAATTAATTAATTTAATAGAAATTAATTTTTGGAGTAATAAAAATAAAATTAAAAATTTATTTGAAAGATATTTTGTTCAAAAAATCTAAAATTAAAATTATTACTTAGTTTTAAAATGAAAAATAAAGCTAGCCCCGTACGGGTCTCGATCCCGTAACCTTCAGATTAAAAGTCTGACGCTCTACCAATTGAGCTAACGAGGCAAGTGAAAGAAGTCCTCTTATTTTATTCCAAATAAGTTTTAATTTAAATTTTTGGAATGTATTTTATTAAATTTTTATTTTATTTATTATTTATTTTAATCAAAAATTTATTTAAAATTAGAAACAGTAAAAATTAAATTTATTATTTCTTAAAAAATTTTTTTTAATTTAAAGGAAATCCAGAATTAAACGAAGACGATACAACATCTTTTGACAGTTCTACAATTAGACGCATTGGAGCAAAAAATATTAATGGAAAAGGAATTCCTCGAAAACATTCTTTGAAACTTTTTAACAATTCTATTGGGAATAAGGTAAAATAAAAATTTAATAAAAAAATATTTAAATAAATCAATTTTATGAATTATTTTGAATTAAAATTTTTTATTTCTTTTACTCTTTTTAGTTTAATTTTTTAGAATTTATTTTTAAAGAATTTATAACCTTTTTTTAAAAAATAATATTTTATTTCCTTTCTTTCGCACAGTCAAATTAAATAAAATTATATTTTCTCTCGTGGCCTCGTTAGCTCAATTGGTAGAGCGTCAGACTTTTAATCTGAAGGTTACGGGATCGAGACCCGTACGGGGCTAGCTTTATTTTTCGTCTTTTTTGGATTATTTTTTAATAAAAAAATATTTTTTTTTTAATTTCTGAAATTCATTTAATTTTTATTTTGGACATTCTGTTTAAATTTTCATTTAATATTTTCTTTAAATTAATTAAATTTATTTTTCTAATTTAAAGAGTAACGGCAGTACAGGTGGTTCTCATACTTCCTCTAGCTCTAACATTGGGGAATATGGCAATTTACCTCCTCAACAACGCTGCCGTCGCATTCAAAAGAAACTTGAAGAATTATCTAATGAATTGAGTATTAAAGAAAATTCGAAGGTTAATTAATTATTTTTTAAAATTAAAAGAAAATTTTAATTTTAAAGGATGGTCTCGAACGTTTATTATCTGTCTACAGCAATGATCCAAAAATGGGTGACCCTCAAACTGTTGAAAAACAAATTGATCATAACAAGTGTGAGATTGATGCAATTAATGAACAAATAAAAAGATTTAAGGTAATTTAGTTAAAATATTTTTAATATTAATTAATACATTTAAAAAAAATTTAAAGTCTAAAAAATAATATCAGAATTTATTTTTCTTGTTATAATTAGTTTTAAAATAAAAAAAAATAAAGCTAGCCCCGTACGGGTCTCGATCCCGTAACCTTCAGATTAAAAGTCTGACGCTCTACCAATTGAGCTAACGAGGCTGTTGAGAGGAAAACTCAAATAATTCCCTTTATACAATTTTTAAATGATTTATTTGAGTAAATTGTTTTTAAACAAATTAAAATAACACGTAATTATTAAAATAATTATTATTTTTGTTTTTTAGTTACTAATATAATTATTAAATAAATTTAAATTGGTTTTATTATTAAAAATCATTTTAAAATAATTATTTTATCAGAATCTTCTCTTGGATGCACAGAGTGAATTAAACCAACCATTAGGTGGAGGTGGTGGTACTCATCTTAATACAACAACAAATTCAACTATTAGCTCATCTCCAAATTCTTCTCCTCGTGGAAGTGCTTGTAGTGGAGGGACTGGCAATAATAATGGTGAAATTTTAAAATATTTTCCTTGCTACTCCATATATTATTTTTTCTTAAATAAAATTTTAAAATTCATTTTCTTTTCAGTGTCTCGTTTAAACGGTTTAAATGGAAATAATCATCATAGCGTTGGTGAACGTGGTTCTTATTCTGAGGCCTCATCCATCTCTTCAGCGGATGGAGCTGGTTCCTCTATTCATGGTAGAAAATTAAATTTTAATTTTTTGAAATTGGATCAATCCCTTCTAATTATTTTTCGAAACTTCGTAATTCCAGAAAATTTTGGGCTGATTCTTTAAAAATGTTTTACTTTATTTAAACATGGAATTATAAAATAAATAAAATTTTATTTATTTATTTTTCTCTTTTTTCAATCATTTAAATTTTTCATATTAAGGAGGAGTAGCTGTTGGACATTCATCAACTAATGGGATTACTCGTCTTTTGCCACAACCATCTCCAGCACAAATTGTCCCTTCAGCTTCTCCACAGACTGCTATTCAACAAACTTCTAGCACTTTAAGCACTAGCGGATTTTGTAAATTCTTTTAGATTTAATCAATTTACTTTTTGTTTTTAGCTTCTAGCTCTGCCGCTTTAACTCCTGTAACTTCTTCCATAAATATCAAGCAAAATATAGCTGATGCTAATGGTGGCGATTTTTATGAGGAATGTGATGGACCTTTAGGAGTTGATGGAACAGATGGTGTGCAGCATTCTGATATGATTTTGGGGACTGCTTTAGCTCGGTGAATATTTTTAGAAATATTTTTTTATTAATTAATTAATAGATTAAATAAATCAATTACTCAGCTTAATTAATTTTATTTTCATTCATTTTTCAGTTATCACTACGATGCAACACCGGATGAAGCAGGTGGCACAATCATAACAATGAATGAAGGAGATGAATTATTATTGCTTGAGAGGGATATGGGTGATGGTTGGACTAGAGTGCGACATAGAATTTCTAATGCTGAGGGTTTTGTTCCAACTAGCTATTTGGTGAATTTTAAGATTTTTAGTAAAACATAAATCTTTAAAAATAAAATATTTTTTGGAAGTTAGAATAATTTGCTGAATAAATATAAAAATAATATTTTTAAATAAATATTTTAAGGACTGCAAATGGTATGGAGCTTCGACATCACGATAAAATGATGCAATACAAATATTTATAAAACGACTTACGATTAAAATAAATTTTCTTTTTTTATATAACAAAACCCTTTAAATTCATTAAATTAATGTTTTTTTGTGGGAATCTTTTTTTTTGTTTATTTTTTTTTTGCTCAATATATTCTTTAAAAATATATTATTTTTTCTTAAAAATGAAAATATTTTTTTTTTCTATAGAAAAAATGAAATCTGATTTTTTCTAAAAATCTAAAATTAAAAACTTTCTTTAAATCCAAAATTTTATTATTTTTTTTAACCAAAAACACAAATTTAATTTTATTTCCACTTATTTTCTCTTAATTTCTCTGTAATTTTCTGTTTAATTTTAAATATAAAAATTTATTTAATTTTTTTTAAAATTCCCAAGCTCATCTTTTTTAAAAAAATATTTTTTAAATTTAATTTTTATCCTTTAGTGACAATTTTTATTTTTTGCTTTGCTTTTTTGTTTCCGTTTTTCTGCTTAATTTTGATTTAATTTTAAATAAAATGAATGATTAAAATAATTCGAAATTTAGAAATTTTTTGTTTGGACAAAAAAGAACAAAAAAATTTAATTTAATAAATGCCTAGTAAACAGACAACGATATAGAAAAAAGAAAGAAGAGAAAATTATTTTTTTTTTAGTGGTAACACATCGAATAAATTTATTTAAAGAATTGAATATTTATAAATAAATTTTTATATCTAATTTTTCCTGAATGCGTCGTAGAACGTTAAATTTTTGGAAAGCGCATTTTTTGGTGCGCGCTAATTTTATTGGTGGAATATTTTTAAAATTCTCTTACATATGTATGTCATTAATCGTTTAAACTAACAGAAATTAAAATACATTTAGTAAGAAAAATATTAGAAAATTTTAATTTTTTGATAAAATTCGTCATCAAAAGCAACAAAACTTTTATTTATTTATTTGTGTTATTTAATGCTTTGAAATAATTTTCTCAATTCAGCGTTTTAACTTATCTGTCCATTGAATTAAGCTAGAGAAAAGAGAAAATGTCTGTCTTGTTTGAGAAAAATAGAAAAAGAAATTGTTAAAAAAAGAAAAAAATATAATAACTATAACTGCAACTTATCGAATAATTTCTTTTAAAGAATTAAAATATTTATGATTATTTAAGTATTACATGTCCGAGTCCGCAAAATGTCCGTATTGCGTCGTTCCGCAGACGCTAATTTTTGGGGAGCGTGCCTCTTGGTGCGCGTAAATTTTAATTTTAGTGGTTTAAATAACTTTTTGTTATTTTACTGGATTTGACAACGAAATCTTTTCCAATTTCTAGAAAAAAAATTTATCCAAGAGATATGTAGATATCTGGCACGTGCAAAAAATATAAAAAATGTTTTATCAATGTCCTTATAATCCATAACATACAGTGAGAGAACTAAAAAAAGAAGAGAGAGAGAAAGATTTGTTAGTCTGTTTATTAAATGTAACTCAGAATATTTTCTTTAGAAGAAAAGAAAAGCTATTGTTGAATGAGAGACCTTGTTCCGTGTTCCGGCTGTCTTCCGACGTTCTGTGTTCCGTTTTCCGATTTGCGTCTTTTCCGCAGGCGCTAATTTTTGGGAAGCGCAAGGAATTGCGCGTAAAATATTCTTAGATAATTTTAAACATTTTAAAGTAGATTTGATAATTTAGTTGGACATAAACGATTATTATAATAATTTCGGTTTTTAATTTGCCAATAAATGAAGCTAAGCTAAGATGGACGATATCTTGGCATGATCCCATTTTTTATTGTTTAGACAAGGAACTAGTCAAGGAAAGGGATTTTCCAATATTTTCAAAGATTAAAAAAAAACCAGCACATCTCTAATGCAACCAACAATTCCCCGGGACAATAAGAAGTTTGGATTAATTTGAAATTTTGATGATTAATAATAGAGTACGCACAAGACCGTTTAATCGAACGGTAAACGGTATACGGTAAAAATTAAAAATTATTTAATAAATTTTTATTCAAATTCGACGCAGAAAATGTGAATTGCCATTGTTGTTGACATCCAAAAATTTCAAAAATTTCGCCTGCGGCGCTAAAATTTACGCTTTAAGTATTATTTTAAATTTTTTTGAAAATTAAACGGTGAACGGACGTTTAAACGGGGTCTTCGAAAATAAACGAAGCGGTATACGGTTCTCAGATAAACGGCATAAACGGTATACGGGAAACCCGAAATTAAACGGTCTTGTGCTACTCTAATTAATAAGTTGAAAATTAAAAGCAAAAAACAAAATTTTAATAAGGGTGGCCATCTCCAAAACACCAAAACCCGGCGTGCAAACCAAAAAACCCGGCATTTACCCGGCAATTTACGACAAAAAACCTGGCATTTACCTGGCACTTAAAAAATAGCATTAAAATGATTTAAAATGGCTTTAAAATTTGATATTTCTCAGTTGATTTGACTTGGTTTAACAAAATAGGTTTGGAAAGGAATAAATCATAAACATGAGAACAATCTAAAATAGGATCAAAATCCTTCTTTTCAGCGCCGCAGGCGAAAATTTTGGATTTCTTGATCAACAATGGCACGGAAAATCACATTTTGGCCCTAAATATTGATATTTTAGTGATATTTTTTGAACCTGCCCTTTTCCTGACAGAAAGTCCGTTTTCCCAGGATTTTCCTGGCAAAAGTTCATTCCTGGGTTTTTCCTGGCAAAAGGTCCATTTTCCCGGCAAATGCCGGGTTTTCCTGGTATTATGGCCACCCTGATTTTAATATGTATGCAAATTCTTGGGCAAAGTTCTCGGTTTTACAAAAATTCTTGGGCAAGAAGTTTTACAAAATTTATTCTGGATATGGAAAACAATCATAAATCTATTCAATTTTACTAATTTGTTAGGAAAAGTAAGATGCCAAACGAAAAATATGTGCATAAAAGAATGAAAAAAGAGTTTGTAACAGAAAGAAAAAATAAAAAGAAATAGTAGAAATACAGAGAAAGAGAGTATTTAAAAATAGAAGAGAAATATGTTTGTATATTATATAACAGAACAACTCATTTAATAAAATAATTTAATTAAACAAAAATGTTTATTAAAGAATTGTTTTGTCATCCCTGGTCCCTTTGTATTCGGACGAAGAAATCTTTCGCCTTTTACTAAAGATTTCCGTGCAGGGGGACGTTTATGGGTTTACCCTAATTTTTGGAAGCATTTCTTTTGAAATGCGTAAATGCCTAATTTCGTTTTTTAATGAACAAATTTGCATAATTTTGTGAAACATTACAGCTTTTAATTTTCTTGAATGAAAACTACTTTAATGATTTAGCAAAATTGGGCTCTTTTAATTGAAATAATTTTAGCAATTCAGTATTTTAACTTCTTACAATAAACTAAAGAGAGAAAAGTAAGTAAAGTGTTTACTTGATGTTAGAGAAAAATAATAAAATTATACATTATAAAAAGAGAAAGAAAATATATTTACTATAACTGCAACATATCCAATAATTTCTTTTAAAGAATTTGTTTATTTAATTATTTTATATGTTCAGATGTTGGGTTTAGTATAAAAGCACTTCGTCTACGTTCATGTGTCGGTCTGCGTCATTCTGTTGACGCTAATTTTTGGGCAGCGTTCCTTTTGGTTCGCGTAAATTTGCTGAGACAAGATGTTTTGATTATAGTGCCTTTCAGATTTGTTTATTTTTCAGATTTTAACGTTTGTAGCTTTGGTTATGTCCAAAATTTGTCAATATTATATTTTTTCATTTCACAATTTTGTTTAAATTTTTAGATTTGCTTAATTTTTATTTAGTTATGATTTTATTTTCTGATAAATTTTAAATTATTTAAGTGAAATATTGTAAACTTTTTTAAAAAATAAATTCTGAATTTTAAATTAATAATTTAAAAGTAGTAAAAGCGTTCCACTTTAGAACATCATCAAAATTCGGCGAAAACAAGGCAAATTTAAAAATGATAAATAGAGGAACGAAGAGAATATTTGAATGGAAAAAATTTACAAAAATAAAATAAATAAATTTAATAAAAATCAAAGAAAAATAAAAAATTTTGAAAAAAGAAAAATTAATTAATTTCTTTGATGATTATTTAAATTAAAAGTATATTTTTAATTTATTCCATTTTAGTAGTAAATATATTTAGAGGTCATATTAAACATTTATATTTAATAATTTAAATATTTATAAATTATTTATTTTATGTAAAGATTTAAATAAACCTTATATTTAAAATTTAAAAAAAACTATTAATTTTGAAACTTTTGGTTAATAAATTTGTAATTTGAAAAAACATGATTATTATTTTTAAATTACATATATCAATTAGATTGTAATAAATGTTTATTAAATATAGTTTGCTTTTTCCTATTTTATTTCCATCAAATTATGCTGGATATGGACATGGTAATTATTTGATATATACCTACAGTCGACTCCCGTTATAAGACTCCCTGAATCAAGACCCCTCTGATATAAGACCCTCTAATAGCCGGTCCCTAGTGGGTCTTTTAACGGGGTCGACTGTATTTTTATTTAAGCCCCAATGCATTATTATCACCACCAAACTCAACAACCACAACAACCTAATAGTGTACCTCCACTTTATGTAATTAATTAGTTAAATATTAAATTAACAAAAATTGTTTATATTTTTAAAACAAATTATCTTAAATTAATAAAATTATTTAAAATAAAATTATAAATTATTTAAAGTATGCCCCAGATATAAATTCCCCAATACCTTTACACGTTCAAAGAAGAATTACGCGGTTTTGTACAAATAAACATCCAGAACATCCAAAATGCAGGTAAATCTTGAAAATCAAAAATATTTTATTAAAAAAAATTTTTTAGAGCCCATCCAGAATGGATATTCCCTAAAGGTTCTTTACCTTCAAATACCTTCACAAATGATGATATTGACGAATTTCCCCAAATTGTAAATTTTAAATTACCTTCAGTTCCACATTCTTATCAAATGGAAAAAAATCCTTTAATTGGGGGTTTGTTTATTTAAAAAATAAAATATTCCTTTAAAATTAATTTTAGTCCCAGATGAATTAAAAAAAGTAATTCCAATAAAAGAAAATATTCAACAAAAAAATAGTATTCAACAAACAATAATGGTATTTTAATTTAAAAAAATAAAAAATAAATAAATAGTCAATATGTGTCCAAATTGGTAATTGTATGATACAAAAACCAGAGGCAATAAATCAAAGAGCAAATATTGCCGAACAAGAAGTGGCTATTGCAAGGGGATTAGAGTTAGATTATTTTTAAATTTATTAGAAAAAAAAATAATTTAAAAAAGTCCCCATAAACCTTTGGAACAAATTGATTTTGAAGTAGAATTACGTTTATCTCGTTCATTTCAAGTAAAAGAAGGATTAGTAAAACTTGGAGGATTAAATAAATTTGTGAGAGAAATTAATTTAAATATAAAAATAATTAAAATATTAGTTGGTTCCATCAAATAATGGTTTATATCAAGAAGATATTTTACTTTCTGAACATCAATCAAATGCTATGATAAATCAAATTGAGAGTCAATTACAGGTATTTAATTGTTTAATAATTAATTTCGAAAAATAAAAGTAAATTGTTGTTAAAGTAGAAAAAGTAATGATTTTTTAGGATTAGCGTTGATATAAAGCATTGTTAAGACAATGAAAAATGTTCTTTGGGTTCCATAAATCGTAATTTAGGTTTCGGAGCAAAAATTTCCCAGAACCGTTTATTCGATTTTTTGGAACGGGAGAACACTAAATAGAACATTATTCACTGACAGTTCACTAAAACCATCTAAGAATTTTAATGGAAATAAAGCTTTTATTAAAAGAATAAATTAAACTTTGAAATTAAAAATAAATAAATTATTAGGGAAACACTGGTCGTCGCCATAAAAGAGCTGGTAACTCTGTTTATTTTGAAGGAGTGCCTGCATTGCGTTGGCCAAGGGATGAGCCAATTAAATATACTTTTCACCCAACACTTTTTTGTATTTTTGTTTAAAGAATTAAAAAAATCTTTTCTTTTTCTTTAGTGGAAGTTGATAAAGAAATTGTTCGTTCAGCAATAAATGAAATACAAACAAAAGTACCTTGTCTGAGTTTTGAAGAAATTGAATATAAACCAGAACCAGGCTCTCGTATAATTTATATTAAAGCAGCCGTTCCCGGCACGTAAATATTTTTTATAAATTAATTTTATTTTTAATAATAAATATTTTATTTCATTATTATTTAAAATTCTTTCAAATATTTAAAAATTAAAAAATAAATTTTCAAAAAGTTGTGGCCAAGGTTCTGTTGGCCGTCAAGATATAGCCAATGCTGTTTATTTGAGTTTTTCCTGCCCAAATTCAATTGGAATTGCTATACACGAAACACTCCATGCCCTTGGATTACAACACGAACAAATGCGTATTGGTAATTTAAAAATGTATTTTAATTTTTTAATTAATTTTAAAAGATCGAGATCTTTATATTAATATTGACTATAACAATTTGGATCCACAAAAATATTCTGAATTTGCAATTGTTGACAAAACTAAATATACAAGTTATGGTATGGTATTTTAACAAAATATAATTAAAATATTCTTTTTAATTAATTTTGTGTTTGTTTCTCTCATTTTTATTATAAATATAGTTATTGCAATTATTAAATCTTTTGAAAAATTAAAAATAATTTTTTAAATTATTTAAATTAACATTTAAATTAATTTTATGTATCAAATATGATTTTGGTTCAATAATGCATTATGCAAGTACTTCTGGTACACGTAATTTTCAGAAGAAAACAATGACAGCTAAAGTTTAATTTTAATATTTAATTATTTATTAACAAATAAAAAATAGATAAATCCAACAAGAAATGACAGATTAATGGGGCAAAGAAATGGATTGGCTGCTTCGGATGTTGCTGAACTTCACAGAATGTATTGTGCACCTGGTAATTTTGTCTTTAATATTCTCCAGAAATAATATTATTAAAAAAAAATATTTTTTTATTTATTTAATTAAAAAGAATCTTGTGCTGATTCAAATGTTTATTGTGGCGCTTGGTCTGTCCAAAATTTTTGTACAGCTTGGAATCAAGGAGCACGAAATTGGATGACTGAGAATTGCCCAAAATCATGTGGATTATGTACAGAATAATTTAAAAAATATTTTTAATTATTTAAATTAATTATATAAAATTAATTCTTTCTTTCTATGTATTTTTCAGAATATGACAAAATAATTCTTAATAAATTTAATATTAAACTTTAAATCTTCTTTTTATAAAAATGTTTAATAAAATTTAAATAAAAAATTTTTTAAATGTTCGAGAGTAGAGAATGTTTGTGGGCAGAAATTTATGTACATATTGTGTTGGCAGTGATAAAAATTAAACAGAAAATGACCTGTAGAAAATGTTCTGATTTTGATATAATTTACCTTAAATTATAGAAAATTTTATCTACCTCCCGAAAATAATTTTAATTAAAAATATTTATTTTATATTAATCAATATTTTCTAAACTTTTATCACTCCAATAAGACCTTTCAAAATTTTAAAAGTTGTTTATTTTTATCCCTGCCAACATTTAAATATTTCTACCCAATCAATATTTCCGACAAAATTTCCAACGTGTCATTAGAGATTTTTATTTAAATTATTTATTTGAGAGAGTGTTAGAGGTAAAAAAGAAAAATAAAATTAAATAATAATTTATGTAAAGAAATAATGAATTAAATATTAAAATATATACATATCCTTTATAAAAAACCACAATTAATTTCCTCTTTCATAGAAAATTTTGCCTATCAAAAATTAAAAATTTATTTCACTCCAATCTAAAACTTCTTATAATTTCACCTTTAAAACGGAATCTTCCTCCTTAGCTAAAATTTTTTATTCTCCTTTTCCTTTTTTTCTCTATACACCCAATTCGACTTCGACTACAAAATATTTCCCCCTACATAATAAATTTTGAAATTTACCTTCCTTTAGCTCTTACATTAAAATTTTAGGGATTTTTATTAAAATAAATTTAAAGAGAGAATGTTAGAGAATTAAAGAAAAATAAAGTCTTAAGAAGGGAGTCTCGTTTTCACTAATGCGCATTCGAAGGGGACGGGGATAATAAAATTCATAAATAGCTTTACAGAATTCCCCCAATGAAATAATAAAACATTAATAATTTTTTAATTAATTAATAAATAAAATAATTTTTTTAATATTTTTAAAATTTAGTTATTTATTTCACTTTTATTTATTTTATTAAACTTATCATTAAGTTCCGATTTAAATAAAAAGGGAAAGAATTTTTATAAATTTTTAAAGATTAAAAAATTTTTAAATTTAAAATTTTATAAAAATGTCATTAACCGGAAAATCTTCTGATGGTATAATTTCTTAATTTCTTTTTTCTCTTTTTATCACAATTTAGAATTTTTGTAACCTAAACGAAAATTTTTCAGATTTTTCTTTCATTTAATTTTTTAGTTATTTTTTAAAAAATGAAAATTTCGTTAAAACTTATATTTTTTATTCAATTTATTTTAAATGTGGATAGTGTTATAGAATTATTTCATATGGAAGTTTTACCTTCAAAATATTCATGGCATATTAGTATAATTTGTAATGAATGTTCTGAAGAAGTATTATTTTCTGTAAGTAATTTAATTATTTTTTTTTAGTTTTTTTAATTCCCCGATAATCTTAATAATTAATTTTAATAAAAAATTATTTATTTGAAATAATTATTTAAATTCTATATATTTGAATTAGGGTTCCTCCCCGACTTGAGTCGGGGAGGAACTCTAATTTGAATATAAAAAATTTAAGAATTTGCCTGAAGATTACGATTGCACGACTGCTACGCTTGTACATATGGATGATGTTATTATAACTAAACTGGGAGTTATAATTACATCTAAAGAAAAAATTTTGGGTTATGTGAGGGTATGTAGAATTAATTTTATTAAAAAATTTATAAAAATAAATTATCTAAATAAAATATATCTACAAAACATTTTATTCATTTATTCATTTAATTCATTCAATTAGACATTTGAAAAATTTCTTACACATTTTGTAAAAAATAGTTTCTCTTTTCAAGTCTCAAGAATGGGAGCTTATACCCTACCAAAATGTACATAGCGATGATGGTAATTATTTCAATTTTGAAATGATACATAAATTTAATTTTGGAGAATTTGAACAAACGACAAAATATGGCTTATATTTAAGCATTAACGTTTGTTTTTTAATATAAATGGTGGTTTTGAAAATGTACATAAAAATATTAGTTTAAAAAATAAATTGATATATTTTGATACTTAAAAAAGTTTAAAAAAAGTCTAATCTCTGCAAAGGGCTTTAACATAATAAATTTTGTTATGATATATGTATTTTTAACTAAATCTAATGAAATATCTCTAAAATATTTTATATCAGATATTGAACCTTTCTATAAGACAAAATGCAAATTATTATGCTAAAATTTCATTATTGTCTGAAACAAACCATTTAGAAAATCAAAATACAATTAAGAATAAATTGATTAGAATGGGTGGAGATTTATTTAAATTAGATTTAACTAATAAAATTGAAGAATATCTTTTAATGAATCAACACCCTAAAATAAGAATTTGTATAATTGTGGTTAGTTTATTTTTAATAAAAGATTATTAAAATTTAATAAATGAATTGTTGTGTCCGCACTTGCAGCAAGGATATGAATGAATAAAAATAACCCATCAGTTGGATGGTGGCACAGTCGGTTGTGCTCTGGTCTGGGTCCCTTTCCACGATGGTTCTATTCCATCTCCCATCCATGCATTTTCTCTCTCTCCCATCCAACATAACATCAATAAATTTTGGAATAATTTTCATTAATTAAATTTCAATTTGTCTCAGAAATCCATTTGTTAAATATTTAATTTTTTAATAAATTTTAAATTTAGAAAGATGAATGTGATTCATGCCATAAATATAGTCGCATTAATAAGGTATATTCACAATTTTTAATAAATACCTAATTAAATCAATAAATTTACCAAAATTTATCAGAATTTTTCTGAATTAACCCATAAATTCATAAATTAATTTTAATATTTTAATTAGCAAACATATTTCTGTAAGGATTGCATGAACTTAATGAAAGAAGAGTAAGTAAATATAAATATTCTTTTTATTATTGTTAAGATACTTTTCTTGGAAAAACCTTTTGTTTTCTATTTGCAATTTTAAAAATAAACAAAATACATTTATATAAACTGATTTATAATTTAAATTTAGTTTGGAACAAAAGAAAATAAATTCTTTTGATTTAAATCCAATGATTTGTTGTCGTGAATTGAAAAATCCAATTCTTCAAGTATTTAAATTAAAAAATAAATTATAAGTAATTTAAAAAAATTTTTTATTTTTTAGAATAGTAAAATACCTGAATTTACCTACACATTTAAATTTGGAGAAAAACAAAACAAAAATATAAACTTTAATTATGTAAACCTTGTTCCATATGAGGATGAGAATTCTTCAAATGCTGAAAAGTTATTTTAATTTTTTGAAAATAAAAGAAATTTTTAAATAATAAAGATTTATTTTACTTTTTTTATTCTCTTAAAATATTTTTTGAGCCAGTATTTTATTTTAAAGTTCTCGTACTGTAATGTTAGATGATGAATTCTACAAAAAACTTAAAGAGAAAATTAGTCTGCATGAGGGTTAAATAAAAAAATCTAAAGAAAACTTGCCCATTAGTAAAGGTACAAATGCTACAGGAAGTCACAATAATGAGAATGAAAGTAATTAATTAATTAAATTATTTTTATAAAATAAAATAATTAAGATAATATTGGAAATGAAAATCCTTTACAAATACCTTTTGTTAACCCAACATTTGAATATCCGTACGGATATGGAAATCATTATTATGGAAGTGGTTATTATGGTGGTTATCATCCTTATCCAATTGGTGATATTCAACAAAGTGGATTAACCAATCAAGATATACCACTGGAATGGACAAATACGAATGAATATGGAAATTCTTATGGGGGTACTTTAGAAAATAATATCAAAAATAAAAAAAATTTTTATATAAATTCAAAATATCACAAATATTTTGGAGTTAATAATATTAAAGAAAATTTTTTAATTATATAAGTAAAATTAATTAAATAATTAAGATAATTCTGGAAAGACACCAAATGTGGAATATACGCATGGATATGGAAATAATTTGATGACACATCAAAGCTTTGATTACGATTATTCTAATAATTATGTTGGTTGGAATAATCAAGGTTATATATTGCTTTTAGAAATTAAAAATTTTACAAAAAAGTTTTATTTTCAATGTTAACTCTTGAATTGCAAAATTTTGTGTAAAATTTCTAAAATTTAAAATAATTTTTAAAGAATTAAAATAAATAAATTTAAAGATAATGTTTATCAAAATAATGTAGGTCCATCATATACAAATGAAACAGATAAGGAAAAACAATGTTAAAGTAAATGTGGTAATTAAAAAACTAAAAAATATGAAGACAATTTTTGTTTTTAATTATTCATAATTTTTATAAAATTTTTAACACATTTACCAAATTTATTTAAATCATTTTTTATCTGCTTTTTAAAATTTATTTATTTTGCTAATTTTTTATCTAATTGTATTTTTAAATTGTTTAAAGAGTTTTTATTTATTAAAATTTTCACTTTTCTTTTCTAATTTCTTTTATATTAATTTTTATTTTATTTTGTTATTTTCTTTCATTTTTCTTATTTTTAGATAAAGTTTCTTAGGGGAATTCTTTTATTTTAAGAAAAAAATTTATTCGTAAAAATATATTTTTAAAAGAAATGTATGATTGTATAACACAAACAGAATTTCAAAAATTGTGCAATCATTGAGAAGTTATTTTCTAAATTAATTATAACTAAAAATTATTTTTTTTTATTTTTAAAAATACTAATTATTATCACGCGCAAGTATTTTTCTTATTTTTTTATTATTTTCAATTGTCAACCAGTCAAGAATTGAAATACTTTTTATTTTTATAGCCGATAGATTGGATTACTTTTTACTCTTTTCTTCATTTTTTTATCGTCTTTTCTTTTTCCTGAACAGCTGTAATAACCGGATTTTTTTATTTCTTTCTACTTTTGTTGCATTTCTTTTATTATTTTTTTTTGGAAAAAGAAAATAAAATAAATAAATTATTTTAAAAAATATTAAATATATATTTCTTTGATTTTAAATAAAATATTTTTCATTGTTAATAATTCGAAATTTAATACGAAATCTTTTTTTTTTTTCGAATATAAAAACGGCATATTTAGATTATTTTACTTTTTAATTTAAATATTTATCTTTACAAATTAAATTATAATAAGTTTTTTTAAAACAAATTTCTACAAAAAATTTTAAATTGAAAACAAAAAAATTTTTTAAATAATTTATATTTTAAACGTCAGCTGAGTGGTTGGTCATCTTTTATTCTAACTAGCCAATTCTTTAAAGAAATATATATATGGAGAGTTTTTGAAAAATAAAATATTTTCTTTTTGTTTCTAAAAAACAATTCCCAAAAGATTTTTATTTTATTTATTTTCTTTTGAGTTCTCTTTTCTATTTTGCTAAAAAGATTATTAATTCTAATATAAAATTACTTTTAAATTTAGATGAACTAGCGGGGAGGAACGCCTTCGGCGCTCCTTCCCGCTAGCAAATCAAAAACAATTAAACATCAAACATGATTCAAAACATTTTTCCAGAACTTAGCTATCAAAACAACCCAAAATATCTTTTAAAATCATTTACCTTAGCTCTTAGCCCGACTCCCGCCCTTAAGCATAGTCAAACAATTAAACATAAAAAGTTATAAGCAATTAAAACATTGAACGACATAATAACATTGATCAACATTACTTGCCATTAAAAAGTACCATCAAAGATTACTAAATACATGACAATAAAAAATTGCTAAACACTCCTCAGAACATTACCAAATTCAAGTTGCTCTTAAAACTAATGGAAACTTAATCAAATTGAAATCAGATTCAACACGCCTGCCAAACAAAACTTCCCAGAACATGCCCGATAATCAAACCTTCAGCTTCATCTACTTCAAAGCGTCAAGTGTCGTAAACTTCAGCGTTCAGTGTCATCAATTTCGCAACGTTCAGCTTCAAAGCGTTAAGTGTCATCCACTTCAGCTTTAGTGTCATAAACTTCACAGCGTTCAGTGTCATCAACCTTCAGCCGTTAAAGTGTCATAAACTTCACAGCGTTTCAGTGTCATCAAATTCAACGTTCAGCTTCAACAAATTTCACAGCGTTAGCGTCATCAAATTCATTTCGTTCAGTATCATCAACTTCATAAAAGTTCAGTGTCATCAACTTCATTTCGTCCCTGCTTTCGGTATTCCGCCTGCTGTACTATTCCGCTTGCTTCAATATTCAGCCTGTTTCACTATTTTTCACCTGTTTCAATATTCCTCTTG
>ABLG01001331.1:0-44656 GCA_000172435.1 Meloidogyne hapla | reverse complement strand
TAATTAATTCTCTCTAATAGAAATGTATACAAAGAGGCTATTTACTAAAAGGAAATAAAAAAACATTTAAAAAACATATTTTTTATAACCTTTTTTTTTAATTTCCAATAAATAATAAAAAAATAATAATATTCTTGTTGCCAAACGTTAAATCTAAAAAAAGTGTAATAGAGGGATGCTTTTAATGTATTTTATATAATGTATTAATGCATAAATTTTTATAAACAAAAATTGTCGTGTGAAGAATTTAAAATACAAAAAAAGGGGAAATGAATAAAAAGAAAAATAAGGGAAAAGAAGTGGATAAAAATAAATATTTAAAAAATATATTTTAATGAATAATTTTGTTGATTTTATCTTAAAATAATATATTTTTATTTTTGCAAAAAGTTTTTATAAATTATATAAATAAATAGAAGCGATTTTTGTTTTTAAAAAAATTGAAAAGAAATTCTGATGGATTAAAAGAATAATTAAAAATATAAATTCTCTTTTAACAAAGAAATTAAAAATAAATTAATTTAAAATAAAAATATTAATTTAGAATTTCTGTAGGGATTTGAAAAAATAAGTAAATTCAACTAATAAACGGGCATTTTAGAAATGAATTGAAAAAAATCGAATTATAATTGGATTGGAAAAAAAATAATTAATATTTTTATTTTAAATTAATTTTTAAATAAAGACATGTAAAAGAACCTAAATAAATAAATTTTAAATTGAAAAAAATTAAAAGAGGAAATGAGTGAAAATATTAGAATTAATCAAAATATTTATATATTGGAATATTAAAGTATAGTTCTAAACTTTAATTAAAACAAATACAAAAAAATATAAAATTAAAAACAAACAAAAATAATTATTTTTAACTATTTTTTAATTAATTTGTTAATCTTTTTTTACACTTTTCAAGGTTAGAGAAAATTTATTTTAAAAAATAAAAAAAAAATAAAGTGACAATGCAAGTGACAGAAGACTTGAAAATGTAAAAAAAGGTAGCGACAGCTGGGAGGTTCGTTTGTGTAAATGAATGAATGTACGCCTTCCGTGACCAACCAACCAAACGAAAAAAAAGAAAAAAAAGAAAAGACTGGATATAAAAAACGTTTATTAGAGTTTTAGAGAGAAAGGATTTATAATTTAATAATTATTTTTTAATTAAAAAAATTTTTAAAAGAATTTTTATTTTTCTAAAATTTTTTATTTAAAAATCAAAATATCAATGAGAAAAATAAAATATAAAAAATATTTTCGTTTACTTAAACAAACTATTTTTAAAAAATATATTTATTGTAAAGAATAGAGAAACAAAAAAAAGGTGAATCGAATCGCGCAGAGATTTCTTTTACTATTTCGGCTGTCAGGCTACACACTAGTGACAGTCGACAGTCAAACAAATTGATTAGTCAGTCTGCACATTGAGTCAAAATTTTAAAAACATTGTTAAGTCGAAAGGAGGGAAATTTTTGAAGTTGGTAGCAATTATATAGATTAGAGGGAAATTTTGTTTGTTTTTTTGAAATTATTCTCGAAGGTATTAAATATAGAAGGTAAAAAATTGTTGACGAAAGTTGGAACTATCAATTAATCCTTTATGATGAAATATTTGTGAAAAGGACGCTTCTTTTTATTTAATAATTTTTTTGAACGTAAAAAATAAAAATCCATAAGATCGAAACCGTAAAGGATTGAATATAAAGATGGTCATGGATAGACTATGCAAACAAAAAATTATTGATCACAATATTTTTAAATAAATTTAAAAAATGACTAGAAAGATATCCAAAATTTCAAAAATTACCCCAACTTTTCCTCCAAAAAATATTCTCAATCCACCAAACATCGATTGGCCCACTTTTATATTTTTGCCCTGTCATCGCCTCTTCAACTTTTTTGTTTCTCAATTTTCATGCATTTAAGGCGGGGAATAATAAGTGGGGTAATGGCAAAAAAATAAAAAATGTGGACGTTAAAATGCCATTGAGATCTTTTTTTTAAATGCCTCTTTTAAAGTAAAATATTATTAATATTTTTAATAGTTCTTTTTTTTTAATTGTTATATGAGAAGGGAAAACCTTCAAAAAAATATTTAATTGTTCTGACTTTACAGGAAAATAATTTTTAAAAATAGTAAAAGTTCAAAAAAATGTTAATTTTGTTTGGCTGAAAGGAATACACCCCCACCCTTTCTTTTTTGTTTAAATTATGTCCAAATTAGTATTGTGGATAAAAAATATCAAAGACAACCTCTAAATTAATTTTTATTATCACTTGATCCAAAAAAATCTTTCAGGCTCTAGGAAGCCTTCCAAAAGAGAGAATATTCCTTTCAGATTATTTTTGATTTTTTATTAAATATTTTGCATTCGGAAAAGAGTATTAAAATTTTCAGTACCAAATTTTGTTGTTGTTTCATTAATATCTCCATTCTTAAAAAGAACTTCAAGATTTCCAGCCCTATCGATCAACGAATCTTTTTTGCGGCATGTAGTTGAAGATGGAAGTTGTATAGAATGAAATAAATTTTTGTTTGTTGTTTCGTTGAGATTGTTGTCATTTTCAGATAATTCTTTAAAAAAAAAAGAGAAAACAAATGAAGTTGAAATTTAATTAAAATTTTCGTATAATTTTGAAGAAATTATGTTGGAAATTAAAAGTTAAAAAAAGAGATATAATTAGAATATTTTCCACAAATTCCAAAATATGATTTTTGGCATTTTCCCGAATTCTATTTTTTCCTAACTTTCCCAAATTGTTCTCTAAATTTAAAAAAACTAACCATTTTCTTTTCCAAACAATATTTGCTCTCCCAATTGAAATAAAACACCTCCTCCAACATTACTATCATCATCCAAATCAGCAGCATTAATTTGTTGATCATTTATTCCATTTTTTTCTAATCCATTTTCTTCTTCCTCATCATCATCAGAATTATCAATTTCACCAAATTTTCGTTTTATTCCTTTTTTGTTTTGTTCCAATTGCCATTCTAACATTTTTAAACGTTTTTCTCGTCTAGTTTCAGCCTCTCCATCCTCTTCCTCGTTCAAATCTTCTCCATCTTCAATTTTAAAAATTTTAGACCAATCAATTTTTGAATCTCCTTGCATTCTAAAACGAAAACTTCGATCACTGCTTCCAACCTTTAAAATGTTTTTTTTAATTAATCAGAAAATTTTGGAAATAAAGGGAAGAGTCCAGTCAAAAATTTTTAATTTGGTCAAAGGCAAATAAATTAAAATTTCAGGGAATATTTTGTAAAATCCTCAACTTTCCCCTTATAAATTTTTGCACGAAACCTAGTTAAAATAATTAATTTAAAAAATACATGATTGTGTAAATCTGAATCAGCAAAAAATGCCTCTTGCAATTTTAACAAACGTTTGTCATCTGCATCCCTTTCATATTTATTATATTGTCGAATTAAATTGTCTCGAATTTCATCTTCATTTAGCTTAAAAAATTAAATTTTAAAATTAAAAAGGAAAGATTTTGTTACCTTGTCAAGATCACCCTCTTCAGCTTCATATTCATCCATCCCTTCAATATCATCCACTTCGTCACGATCTGAACCAATATCGTCACCAGATAGAGATGCCTCATCATCAAACATTTCCTTCCTATAAATTCAAAAAAATTAGTTAAAAATTATAAGATTAATTGTAAAAATAGGGTTTACAAAAAAATCCCGATTTCGAAAGGGGCATCTCTATTTAATCATTTAAATAATTTTTCTTACATATTTTGGTATTTATCAACTTCAACATTCTCAAAATTTTCTTTTTCAAAATTTTCTTCCTCTTCTAACTCCTCTTCATTGTCATCTTCGTCTTTAGATTTATTTAATTCATTTTTCTCTTTTTCATCTTCAACGGTAAAGAGGTCACCAATACTTTGGCTGACAGGTTTAGATTGAATAGGGACAATTTCTTCTGAACTCTAAATTTTTTTAATGAATAAAATATTAAATTTAGATTTAATTCTTTAATTCAAAAAGAATTTAAAAAATAATGTTTAAATTAAAATAAATAAAAATAATTTATAAAAACCTCCAAATTATTTTCATTTGAACTCTTTTCTTCATCAAAATCCTCGTCATCTTCTAAGACATACATTTTCTTATATGAAACAAAATCTTTATCCAATGACTCATTTTCCTCTTCTCCTTCATTATCAGTACTTTCTTCCTCATCTTCAACATTTTCCTCTTCATCACCTTCATAATCAGAAATATCAACATCTGCCTCATTATTATTTTCTAGTTCTTCCTCTTTATTTTCTATTTCAATATTTTTAACTTCCTTCTCACTTAAAGGCATTATATTTTCTTTTTCACAAAAATTTTGTTTTTCATTAGATTGATTACAGTTCAATTCATTATCAGATAAATCTTCATCGCATTCTTCGTTAGCTTCTTCATTATCAGAAATTTCATTTTCTACATTGTAAAAACTAAATTTAAAAATAATCATTTATTAAAAAAATAAAAATATACTTATGTCGCATTTCCAATTCTTTATGACGTCGTTGTGCCAATTGTTTCGCTAATTCATTTTTAAAGTTAGTAGTTTCTAAAAATATAAATATTAAAATAACAAAAAAATTAAAATAAAATACTTTTATCATCTTTTTTATTCATTCTCGCATTTCCAAATTTATTCTTGAACCATTCATTAACACTGCTATTTGGTTGAGTATTCGTCATTAAGAAAATGGTAAATGCAATTAGTTGATGAATAAATAATTCTAAAAAATAAATAAATAAGGAATTCGAAAAACAAAATAATTTTTCGAAACAAAAAGAATTTGAAAACTAAAAAATTGCAGGAAAAATCAAAACGCCAAACTTTGAGTATCGCCAGTTGAGTACCGAGCAATAATGAGAATTAACTTTTAGTAGAATATTCGGAGCAGATCGAGCCAATTAAGAAAACGGATCCTCATACAAGACCTTTTTAAAAAATATTCGCCGGTCGAAAGCTTACAAGTTTTGGGCGTATAAATATCGTTAATACTAAAACGGTAATACTGAATTGGCCTTGTTTGAATAAGCCGATTGAGTCTCAGCTGTTGAGTCCCAGGCGATACTTATTGAACTAATATAATTAATGGGTAGGGGACGATTCAGAGTAGCCGATTCAGAGTCGCCGATTCAGAGTCGCCGATTCAGAGTACGCCGATTCAGAGTACGCCCATAACGCTTTTGATTTTAGACCGATCCGGATAATTCTTATATCATTCGAAAGGTCTTTGAATGGGGATTCTTTTTCTTAATTGGATCGACTTGATCCGAACATTCTACAAAAAGTTATAACCGAATAACTGACTTTTTCTGCCTGTAACATCATTTATTGCGTGTATCTATTTGAAAAATGATCGGAACATGTTGGCTCAGTTAAGAAAAAGAATCCCCAACCCGAGACCTTTCGAATGATAAAAGAATTATTCGGATCGGTCAAAAATCAAAAAAGTTATAGGTCAAAATCGGCGACTCTGAATCGGCTACTCTGAATCGACCTTTACCGTAATTAATTGTTATTAGATTAGTTACTTTGGTACTTATTAATCGTATTATTTTGTTATAATGGAAGGAAATCTCAACAATGTTTGTTAAAATCTTTTTTTTTCTAATTTATATCTTTTTAGGAGATCTCAAAATCAATTTTTTCAATTTTACAACATTTGGATGGTCCATTACCTTCTGGAAGTTTTGACTTAAATAAATTTGAGGAGAAGGTTAATTTCACAATTTCAGCAGTTTTT
This sequence comes from Meloidogyne hapla, assembly GCA_000172435.1. NCBI lineage: Eukaryota > Metazoa > Nematoda > Chromadorea > Rhabditida > Meloidogynidae > Meloidogyne > Meloidogyne hapla. The sequence goes on along the minus strand of ABLG01001331.1, from coordinate 38,893 downwards.
ATGATGAATTTTACAATTTTTAAAGCTCACAAAATTTGCTAATGATTCAAAACAAATTGCTCCTTTACTTTTATTTATTTCTCCAGTTAGTGCAGACGAATGGAAACTTTTGGAAAAATTTGTTAATGCTCTTAATATTGACTATGAAAAACGAACAATTTTGCTAAAGAAACGAATTGAGGTTGCAATGGATTCTTTTTTATGGTCGGAAAGAGTTCAAAAAATGGAAGGACAAATTCGGGAAATTTGTGATAAAAGTTTATTTAAAGAAGCAATTTTTCAACCCGTTAATTTGGAACATCTAATTGCTGCTGATTCGAGTTAGATTTTTAATTTATTTTTAAATTAATTTTTATTTAAATTTTAGATTTATTATTTTTGGTTAAAACAAGTTCAAAAGAATTAAGAAAGAAAACTAGAGTTCAACAAGTTAATGACTTTAAAATGCCTGTCGGTGTTGTGCCAGATAGGGGAGGAAGGACTGAGATAATGACTCCATTACAAAGAGAGACATTTGAACAACAAGAGAAGCAAAGAGCACAACAATCTTTTCAAGGTTAAAATTTTATTTTAATTTTTAAAATTTATTTTCTATTTATAGAGAGACGAAGAGGTGGCGGTGGTGACAGAGGAGGAGGCGGTAGAGGTGGTGGTGATGGTCAACAAGGGAGTCGAGGAGGATATCAAGGAGGTGGTGGAGGATACCAGGGCCGAGGTGGATATGGAGACTCTCGAGGCGGTAAAAGAGGAGGTGACTGGCAAAAACGGGGTCGTTATAATTAGTAAATCTATTATTTAATTTGCTCAAGAATTTTTTTAAATTTCTGATTTTATTTGATACCTATTTAGATTTTTTAAATGTAAATTGATGTCGTAAAGAATCATGACATCCTTAAATTGCAGACCAATTTTCTTTTGTTAATTTATTTAAAATGTCTATTAGATAAAAATAAAGTTTATCATTTTTTCTAAAAAATTTATTAATAATTTGTAAAATTTTCAATTTGCATTCATTTATTTCTTTTTTTTTCATTATATTTAATTACCAAAACAGATGCTATGTTATTTTCTTAGTCGTTTTATTACAAACAGGTTTTTACTTAAATCATTTACAAATGTCTATCAAACACAGTCAAAACTTTGCAATATTGCTTCATCTTCAAAATTGTTGGAAACATGCAATGTAAGAATTGAAAATGTGAGAAATTCTTCTTCAGGTCAGTTTAAAACACTCATCTTCCAAATAAGTTTTCCATAACTTTCTCCTTTAGATGTTTTCCAGCATTGTGATCACATTCGAATCGATGACCTTACAGCTGCCAAACAAATTGCGAGTAAAATTGGCCCTGCTGAAAGAGAATTATTACTTCAAATTCTAGTCAAACAATCACCAAACTATACAAATATTCGTAATGGAGAGGAAGGTTTTTTTTAATTTTTTAATCTCTTAAATTTATTCTAGAAGGTGAATTACATTTTGACCAACTCAAACAGTTATTTACAATTAATACAATTCCTTTTATTGGTTTTGGATTTCTTGATAATGCAATAATGATTTTGGCTGGTGAATATATTGACCAATCTTTGGGAGCTCTTCTTTGTATTTCAACAATGGCTTCAGCTGCTTTGGGAAATATAATTTCTGGTAAACCTTTTAAAAATATTCTCTTATTTTAGAGAAAAGGACTAAAAATTCAATAAAGGTTATTAAAAAACATTTTTTCCATTTTTTAGATGTAGCTGGTGTTGGACTTGCTCATTATGTTGAAGGTCCTTTAATTATTTTTTGATTAATCAGTTTTTTTAGTTTTTGTAACTCGACTTGGTTTTAAAAGTCCAACTCTTACCTCCAAACAAGTTTTTTCTTTTATATTTTATTCTAATTTTCTTTAAGCTTGAATCTCGTAAAGCTCGTCTTACTGTAAATCTCGCAAGAGCGTTTGGTTTAATTGTTGGTTGTCTTTTAGGAATGTTTGTTTTAAAAGTTTATAATTTTATTTTTCGTTTTCTTTATAGGTTTCCCCTTCTATTATTTGGTGAAGTGGACAAATCAAAAAGTGCAATCGTTGAATAGCTTTAATATTTTTTGTAAATTAGTTTTTGGAAAAGTATTGTTTATGTGAGGAAAATCCAGAAAATTGATCCTAGTTTGATAAAATTTATAAAAGAGTGCAAAATAAATTTATCTTTTTGCCCCTGAATTCATTCAGGAAAATTCGGTTCCCCTTTCTTTATATTTATAATATAGTAGTTATTTTTAAGTCACATACTACTTTATATATTTTCCGCTCATAAACAATATTTTTTGGAGCTCGGGCACTCCCTTTAATTTTTTATAATTTTTAGTTCGATATCTATTGTATTAATTTAGTTATGTCATTCTCTGGTCATTTTAAAATCGTTTCATTTATTTACGATTATATACCTTCATTCTAGTTATACAAATTATAATTATTTAATATCTCAAATGCTTTAAATTATAGTACAAGTGCATTTATTTATAGTTAAGATTCGATTTCTGTGCAATAAGTGTCATATTTTATGTTATATTATGATATATTTTTGAATTAAAAAATATTTAAGGTTTTTTTTTTATTATTTCTATTAATTGGTTTATCACCGAAATTTTTCTTTAAATTATTTTTAAAAATTATTTAAAATATTTTCCAGCGGTTTTTTAATTTATAATTGTTTGCATAATGTCAAGTGCTCCCAAAGAAAGGAAGCGAGTTGGAGAAATTCTCGAACTTGAACGAGAAATCCAAAAGCGATGGGATGAGGCTAAGGCTTTTGAAGAAGAAAGCCCTTTGACTAAAGAAGAAAAGTATTTTTTCTATTTAATTAAAACTAAAAAAATTTAGACCTCCAAAGTTTATGACTTCTTTCCCTTTCCCTTATATGAATGGACGATTACATTTGGGACATACTTTTACTTTGGCTAAATGTGACTTTGCTGTTGGTTATTATCGTCTTAAAGGCCGTAAATGTCTTTTTCCCTTTGCTTTTCACTGTACTGGAATGCCAATTAAGGTTATCTTTTAAATTTTTATTTTTTAAATTAATTTTTGTTCTTTAAAGGCTTGTGCTGATAAATTAAAGAGAGAAATGCTTATATATGGGAATCCGCCCAATTTTATCGAAGAAAATGATGGAGAGGAGATTGTTGGAGCTACTAACGAAAATGAACTTGATGACATTACAAGGGACAAAGCAAAGGGGAAGAAGGTTTTTCTTTTAATTTTTTCAGATTTTATTCCTTTTTAAGAGTAAAGCTGTGGCTAAAACGGTTGCAGCTAAATTTCAATGGCAAATAATGGAGTCATTAGGTCTTACTGATGAAGAGATTGCTAAATTTTCTTCTGCTGAACATTGGCTAACTTATTTTCCAGAGAAATGTGAATACGATTTGCGAAAAATGGGATTAAAGGTTTTAAAAATTTTTATTTAATTTTTGAAATAATATTAGGTTGATTGGCGTCGTTCATTTCTTACGACAGAAGTTAATCCTTATTTTGACTCCTTTGTGCAATGGCAATTTTTAAAGTTAAAGGAAGCAAATAAATATATTGAATTTGGAAAAAGGTTTTTATTAAAAATTATTGAAAAGAATAAATTTCTAGATATACAATTTACTCTCCTAAAGATGGACAGCCTTGTATGGACCATGACAGAGTTACTGGTGAAGGTGTTGGTCCGCAAGAATATACTCTTGTTAAAATTAAAGTAATAAAAAATCGTTTAATTTTTCACCTCACAATCAGTGAGTATTTTTTCAGGTTCTCAATCCCAAACCAAAAGCATTTGACATTGTGCCGTCAAACATTCCAGTCTTCTTTGTCGCTGCAACTCTTCGTCCCGAAACACTCTACGGCCAAACAAATTGTTCAGACTATAACCTCATAAATAAAATTTTCTTTTTCTTTTAAGGTTTTCTTCACCCAGAATTAATTTATTCTTTCTTTTATGTTGGAAAGGATTGTTCTGAAATTTTTATATCAACCGAACGAGCTGCTTTAAATATGTCTTTTCAAGGAATGTTACCAATAGAAGGACAAATTAAATATGTAGAAGGTCTTGAAAAGATTAAAGGTGAGAAGCTTTTGGGATGTGCACTTTCATCTCCACTTACTTCTTATGAAAAAATTTATTCATTGCCGATGATGTCAATTAAAGCGGATAAAGGTTTTTAATCTTATTAATTTTTAAAAATTTATTTTAAGGTACTGGTGTTGTTCTAAGTGTTCCATCTGATTCACCAGATGATTATGCTGCTCTGTCTGATTTAAAGAAGAAAAAAGCTTTGCGTGAAAAATACAATATTTCTGATGAAATGGTTCTTCCTTTTGAACCTATTCCAATTTTGGATATTCCTGAGCTTGGACAATTGGCTGCTGGTTTGATTAAAAATATTTTTAAAGTTTTTTTTTGTTTTTTAGTGAATATTTGTCAAAAGATGGGCATAACAAGCCAAAATGATAGAGTAAAATTAGAACAAGCCAAAAAGGAAGTTTATTTGAAAGGCTTCTACCATGGAGTTTGTTTGCTTTCTTTTATAAAATAATTTTAAATAAAATATTTAAGACAATGCTCGTTGGTGACTATAAAGGTGAAAAAATTGATCAGGTTAAGAAACGAATTCAAGAGGATTTAATCAGCAAAGGATTGGCTTGTAAATATGTTGAGCCTGAAAAGACTGTTATATCTAGATCGGGAGATGAATGTGTTGTAGCATTATGTGATCAATGGTTTTATTTTATTGTCTTTCTTTATTTTTTTGCTCATTTAGGTATTTAAATTATGGGAATCGAGAATGGAAAGAAGCAGCAAAAAAATGTTTGGCAAAAATGAATACTTATATGGAAGAGGCTCGTCATTGTTTGGAAAATACAATTGATTGGTTACATGAATATGCTTGCTCTCGAATTTACGGACTTGGTATTTTATTTTTATTACCCATTTTTATCTCAAAAAATTTCTTTTTTAAAAACAATTTTTAGGCTCAAGACTGCCTTGGGATCCCAAATATTTAATCGAATCACTCTCCGATTCAACCATCTATACTGCTTACTATACTGTTGCCCATCTTCTCCAATCAGACATTTTTGGTTCTAAGCCAGGTCCTCTTGGATTGAAACCAGAACAATTAAACACACATGTTTGGGATTATATTTTTATGGGTGTTGGTGAATATGATGAAAATAAAATGGGAGGAATTCCTCTTGAAGTGCTAAATACAATGCGTAGAGAATTTGAATATTGGTATCCTGTGGATATGAGTAAGTTTTCTTCTCTTCCTTTTCTCAACAATTTTCCTCTTTATTAGGAGTATCTGGGAAGGATTTATTACAAAATCATTTGACCTTTTATTTATTTAATCATGTTGCTATTTGGCGAGAAAGACCAGAAATGTGGCCTTTAGGTATTAGAGCAAATGGACATTCTCTTCTTAATAATGAAAAGGTTTAATAAATGAAGAATACAATTAAAATAATTTTTTAATTAGATGTCAAAGAATACGGGAAACTTTTTGACTTTATATGAAGCTATAGAAAAATTCTCTGCTGATGGAATGAGAATGGCGTTGGCAGATGCTGGTGATGGAATAGAGGATGCTAATTTTATGTTTGTTTTTAATTAGTATTTTGTAAAGAGATTTTTATCTTTTAAAGGTGTGATATGGCTGATGCTGGTTTTCTTCGTCTTTATCAATTTTTGGATTGGACTAAAATTTTATTGGGTAAAAAGGCCAACGTTCCAAAGCCTTTGTTGCGTTCTGGTGAAATTGAGACATTTGCAGATCGTGTATTTGATAATGAAATGAATCGATTGTTAGTTATAAAAAATATTATTAAATAATTTAATGGTTTTAGAATTGAACTTACTGAGGAACATTATGAAAAAACATTTTATAAAGAAGCACTTAAAACTGGTTTCTTTGAGTTTCAGGTCATTCTACTTTAATTTAAATTTATTTTTTTTACAGTTGGCTCGTGACAATTATCGTCAACTCTGTGGAAGTGATGAACAAATGAATGAAAAACTTATTTTGCGATTTATTGAAACACAAGCTTTAATTCTTTCACCAATATGTCCACACATTACTGAACATATTTGGTCGCTACTTGGAAAAGTGAATTTATTTTTAATAAAGAAATCCAAAAAATTTTAGGATGGTTTAATTGTAAATTCAAAATGGCCAACAATTTCTCCAGTTGATAAATTATTACTTCAACAGAGTACTTTTGTCAATAGCGCTATTAAAGAATTCCGTCAACGTCGAGATGCAAAACTTAATCCAAAGAAGAAAGACCCAAAGAAATCATTACTTCCACCTAAAGCTGCAACTATATATTTTACAAATAAATATCCTGAATGGAAGGAGAAGGCAATTAATTTAATGAGAAAACTTTATGAGGTTAGGAAATTCTTTATGATTAGTTGTTTGGGGTTCCTCAACCTCTAAAAAATTTTTTTTGGATAGTTCGAGTTGCCTTTTAGAGCTTTAGCGAAGACACATACATTTTAGAAATCCTCTAACATCCGGAGAATTAGATGTTTGATAGAAATTCCACAGAAAGGGGACCGAACCTTATTATTTTTAAAAATTTTTTCAGTCAAATAATTCCACACTGCCGGACAATCGTGCAATTATGGAGATTTTAAATACAACACATTTACCTGAGAAGAAAGAAGTTATGCCTTTCGTTCAATTTATTCGTGAACGTGTTGCTCAGAATGGAAGTGCTGCTTTAAGTGTAGAAGAAGATTTTGATCAAAAAGATGTTTTGGAACAAGTTAGAGATTATTTAATGTGTACATTACAATTGGAAAAACTTGAAATTGTTAATATTGCTAATACGACTGAAAATGCAAAAGAAATTGTTGAGGTTATTAAATCTTGCTCGCCTGGTACACCTTTAATTATTTACAACTTTGAAATGAGATAAAGACAAAAAGATGATTTTTTGAATAAAAAAGTGAGCTTTTTATAAAAATACTCGTTATAAAAGTCCGTTTGTTTGATATTTTTCGTGCAGTTTTTTTTTGGATTTTTTAGAAATCTTTTCGATTTCATAACTTCATCCAAAAATGGAAAAAATTTAAATTTTTGAAATCTCTTAATTTTTCTATAAAATTTAAAAATCCAAATTTGTCAAGAAAATTGATGTTTGTCTATTTAATTGACTATCTGCTTTGTTGTCAGTTTCTCGATGCTAATAAAATTTTTATTAATTAAAGAATTTTATTTTAAATATTGCCAACCAAAGTAAAATCAGAAAGCAAAAAACCACCAAGCAAAAGAATTGAGACCAATATTAGCGTCACCGAAGGACAAATAATTAAAGAAATGAAATAACGAAAATTAAATTAAAATTAACCCATCATTCCAAATATCTTCAAAATTTTTCATTCAAGATATACTTCAATTCTTTGATTTTTTACGAATCGATAAAATTTCTCCTCCCTCCCTGTCATCATCCATTTCTCTTGATTTTCTACTGCGAAAAGAATTTCGGCAGCTAATTGTTGGAATGATTTCACACTAATCTTTAGTGTGTCAGAACTAAGGGCAGAAAATCTAAAGTATACTTAAAGGCAAAAAATCTAGTTTGTACTTCCTCGTGTTTCGTAAAACGGTATATGAGACTCAAGTAGACCGTTTTACCCTTCCACTCTTTTTGAGAGAAATAGCTTAAATTTAAAACTCCGCTCTATTTTGTGCCTAAATAATGCGTAATGTTTTTTAGACAAATGATCTTTGTGCTAAATTTATTTATTAATTTTCCAACTAAATTTTATTATATTTTCTTGCAAAACTAATTTAAAAAAACACTAATAATTTTCTTTCTAGTTTTATTTTTTTTATTTTTACAATTTTATTTTTACAATTTTTATTTTTAATAAAACTAATCAAAGTTTTTTATATTTTTAGATGAAGGCCATTACCGCTGACATTAAATGGAAGATAAATAACTTCCAAAGCTTTTACAAAAATGTCGAATATTTGCAGCTTTCTAGTAATTATTTAAAAAATAATTATGTTTGCAGTATTAAAATATTAGCTTTAGTATTACTGCAATCATTACATACTAAGGAAGTCATTATTTTCACAATTTTTAAAATTTAAGGCAAGATGTTTTTCAATTCTGATTTTCCTTTTATACAATGGAACATCTGCGTTGAGGTTATTAAACATGGTACCCACATTACCATTTGGTTGCGACAACACGGAGGAGGAAAAAAGGATGTTAATACGCAATACAAAATCTGGGCTTCGAAGGAAAATGTGATAGTAAATATTTCAAAGTACTGATTATTCGTTTTTAAATTCTTAATTTTTTATTTTAGTTCTAATCATAAGTTTGAAGACAAAAGTAAATTGGGCTTTACTGAATTTCCTGTTAATGATCTTCCACTCAACGGTAAGTGGATAGGTTTGTGATTCTAGACGCTTTGGATAATACATAGCCAAATTAAATTTATGACACTTGTCAAGGAGGGAAAATCGTTTTTGAAACATTTTTATTTATGCCTCATTTAATTAAATACACCCTTCCTTGATAGTGCGGTCAAATTTATTATAACATTTTCACTAACAAATAAGGGTTAAGAGTGGTTTAAGAATGTCAACCCTCTTTTGATATGTTTAGGACTTAAGTGTCCATTCGATTCACATAAAAGAAAATTAGTTTTTCTATTGAGTACTCCATATTTTTGCGTTCTTTTTTTCACTTTTTAATTTAAAAATTTTAGGTCATTTGGTTTTGCATTGCAAAGTTAAGGCTGATTGTTATTGCGCATTAGATAAGTTGCAAAATATTTATCGCAATATGTTTGAAGACAAGACTCTTTCTGACATTGTTATTAAGGTTTTTTAGCTTAGATAAAAGGAATTTTTTAAAATTTTATTTAAAGGTTGGCTCTGAAGAAATTAAAGCTCACCGTTGTGTTTTGACCCAAAATAGCAAGGTATTCCGTACAATGCTTGAGCAGAAAGAGATGAGTGAAGCACTTAAGGTATTATTTATATTCGAATTTACATAATAGGTTTTAGTATAATTTCGGTATTTCTGACAGTTTGGGTAAAATAACAGTTAAAAATTATACCATTTTTAAAAAATAGCAAAAATTACAAAATAGACCCCTAAATATTCAAATGATTTAATTCCATTATAGGGTGTTGTAATGCTTACTGATATCACTTCTGAAAGTGTTCGTCCAAGTCTTGATAGTGTTCATATTAATCCTGATAGTGTTAAAGCAATGTTAGAATTTTTTTACACTGGCACCATTTCTGAAGGTTTTTTTAAATAGAATAATTTATTTTAATTTTTATTTTAAGAAGTGCTGAAGGATCATGTGGAAAGTATTTTTCATATTGGACATATGTATCAAAATGAATTGTTACAATATGAATGTGAGCGCTTTATGTCTTCAAAAATTGGTAATTGAATTTATTAATTTTCTTAGAGTAGGGTTCTTTATAAATTAAATTTTCTCTAATATTTGTTAGAAATTTCATTTGTATAAAGTCGCACATTAAATTTTCTTTTCTTTAGGTACTGAGAATTTTGTTAAATATTGTAGTATTATTGATTTATATGGCGCTTCAACTCTAAAAGATGTATTGCTTAATAATACAAAAATAATTAAAAATATTTTTTTTTAATTTTAGGCATGTGTTAAATTTATTTTTGCAACCAAGGACTTTTTAAATAGTAGCGAATGGAAAGAGGTTAAAAGTAAATATCCACAATTGGCCATTCAAATTTTGGAGCAAGTATGCTTTACAATATAAAAATAATTTAAAATTTTTTTAATTTTTAGGCGTGTGTTGAGCGAGCAAACAAGAAGGACTTTTTAGATGGTGAAGATTGGGAAAATGTAAAAGTTACATACCCAGATTTGGCCATTAAAGTTATGGAGTCGGTATTTTTGGGCATTGACATTAATCGATGCTTTTGAATAAATAATCGATATTTTTGAAATCATAATTTTTGATTAATTGTCTTTCTAAAAATAATTGTTTAAATAAGAATTAAAAAGAACTCAATTTAGCATTCAATTTTTATTTTCAAACAGTTTATCTGTTTTATCACTTAAGTCATTGGTAAAAAATTTAAATTGTATTTTAAATTTACATATAACCAAAAATAAGCACTCCACAAATTGTAATTATCTTAAAGAATTTAATCAATTGTGCTGCTTTGTCCGATTTAGTGAAAAATACAATATTTCTGATGAAATGGTTCTTCCTTTCGAACCTATTCCAATTTTGGATATTCCTGAGCTTGGACAATTGGCTGCTGGTTTGATTAAAAATATTTTTAAAGAATTTTGAAAATTTTTAGTGAATATTTGTCAAAAGATGGGCATAACAAGCCAAAAAGGAAGTTTACTTGAAAGGCTTCTACCATGGAGTTGATTGCTTTATTTTATAAAATAATTTTAAATAAAATATTTAAGACAATGCTCGTTGGTGACTATAATACAAAAAAGAAAATAGAAAATGCTAAAATTGTTGAGGTTTCGTGCAGTTTTTTTTGGATTTTTTATCTTTCTCGCCTGGTGCGCTTTTAATTATTTACAACTTTGAAATGAGATAAAGACAAAAAGATGATTTTTTGAATAAAAAAGTGAGCTTTTTATAAAAATACTCTTTACAAAAGTCCCTGTTTATTTGATATTTTTCGTGCAGTTTTTTTTTGGATTTTTTTAGAAATCTTTTCGATTTTCTTTCATAACTTCATCCAAAAATGGAAAAATTGGTTTTTGAAATCTATTAATTTTTCTATAAAATTTAAAAGTCTAAATTTGTCAAGAAAATGATGTTTATCTATTTAATTGACCCTGCTTTGTTGCTTTTAAAGTTTTCATTGACTAAAGAATTTCATTTTAAATAAATATTATCAACCACAAAATAAAACCAAAAAACAGTCAAGCAAAAGAGTATTCAAATGAGAACAATAATAATTGGCATCACCGAATAACAAATAAAAGAAATAAAACCAATCATTCCAAATCTCCTCAAAATATATACCATTCTCAAGACAATCACTTCAATTATTTCTTTGATTTCTTACGACTCGGTCCAATTTCTCCTTCCTCCCTATCATCATCCCTTCCTCTTGATTTTCTATTTGCTGACTCATAAAGCGCAGAATGAATTTCGGCAGCTCGACGTTTAACCCAACTAATTGTTGGAATAATTTCCTAAAATAAATTGGAAAATTGAAAAAATTTGTAAGAATGTAAAACCTCTTTCTCTCGAGCATTATTCATCCAACCATAAAATTCATCTACCGTTATTGGTTCTGAAGCAATACATTCAAGAGTCCGTTCGGAACGGTTGTCAACCTTGAGTCGTTTTGAATATTTGGATTTGCCAATTGGAACCTAAATTAAATTAAAAAAAAATACTTTTTTCTATTAAAAATACTTCAGTGTCGACAACGCCCAAAATACGATAAATTGAATGAAAAGTTGCCTTATCCGTTTTAGTTAAAATTCGAACGAAGCACTTCCGGACTAAATCATCAAACTTGTCTGGTGACTTCTCAGCAAGACGAATAAGTTTTCCACGTGAGAGAACGACCGGCTCCAAATCCTCAATGTGTCGGACCTTTAAAATATAAAATGAAGTCTAAAGAAAAAGAAATCTAGAAAATACTTCCTCATGCTGTTGTTCATCGTCATATTCGTAGCTATCGTCGTAGTCAGACATTTTTAAATTTTTATAAGATCTATTCAAAAATCAAATATGAAAAAAAAATTTAAAAGCTATTTATGAAAAATAAATTTTTAATGAAAAAAACAACGAAGGATGATAGAGATGCTAATTAAAAAAATTAAGTAATAGGTTAAGGAACATAAAAATAGGATTTGATTTAACAAAAAATTAACTTTTAAATTTTCGCTAAATAATTTTGAGGCGAAAAGAAAGTACTGTATACTCTTTGCTTTATTTCTCTTTTTCAGCTTATCTCTCTGATTTTTACTGTATGAACGTAATCCCTTAAGGTTCTATTTATAAAAGCTTGATTTATTGTTAGTTATCTTTCCAGCGTGGTACATATTGTTAACATTATGATTAATTTGTTGTTTTTGATTTATCTTTTATGAATCTTTTAAATAGTTATTTTTAAAAAATTTAAGATGTTATTTTTGTTCACAACTTTATATACTTTCTACGTTGAGAGAAAGAAAGCTGATGCGGCAATTAAAAAATTTAAAAAGTTTGTTGCAAAGAAGAACGAACAAATCCGAAGAGAAGATGCTGGTATATTCGATGGATCTATAACTACTTCTGACTCTCTGGATGATGAGGATTTGTGGTTCCTTGAGCGCGAGTATAAACAACTCAAAAAGCGAATAAATTCTTTTAGTAAATCAGCCAAGGAATTTATCAATAATAAGAAGCCTAAAAATAAAAAGTGAGTTTACGATTAATTAATCCTCTTAGCGAAAACTCTAAGCTTTGGAAATTATAAAATATCTACATCTTTTTCAGAGTGATTAGAATGCTTCAACTTTTTGGCTTATTCATTTTCCTGCAATTTATTGGAACTCTTTTCTATCTCGTTTATGCTATCAAGTTTCCTGATCACACGGCTTTGTAAGCTTTTATTTATTTTATCCCCCTCAAAAAATTTCTGATTACGGTCTAATAATTTTTTAAATTTTATTTTAAAGGGTTGGTTTGGTGGCTGGGCTCGTTGTGAATTGCGCAATTCCTGTAATATTATGGTCTCGTCATCTTCGCTGCATTTTCTATGTGATGTTGTCTTCGCTCATTGGAGGAAGATTACGCCTTATTTTATTAATAACAATGGTAGCATGGGCATTTGAGGTTTAATTAACTTTTTAAATTTAAATAAAAAATATTTTTTAAGTATCCTGTACAAAACACAACAGCAAATATTGAAAATGTAATGGAAGGAGTTAATTGTGTTACACAAAATGTCAAGGCTGTGGCAAAGGAAATGAAGGAGCGTGCTGGACAGGCTATGGGAGAAGTATGTAGTTTTTATTAAAATTTCTCAGATTGTTTCTTTCAAAATTGGTCCTTATGTTCTTACCGGTCCTCATTTTTAGTATCTTTTTTGTAGGACTCAAAGTTTTTTTTTAATTTGACTAAATTTTATCTATTTATCTAGGCTGTTCCAATGGATAAATTACGTGAACTTCTTAATGCTCAATCAATTCCTTTTGAAAATGTAAAGAAAACAGTTAAAAAAGTTGATGAAGCTCTTGGAAAGTAAATTTTAATTTTTATTGCTTTTTAACTAAAAATTTTTTTATTTAAAGAATGATGAAATGGCAAAAACGTTTAATTGACAAAGTTAATAGTTTAATGAAGAATTGTTCTTCTCTTGCTCAGATTCCATTTAAAGCGGTTTATTTTATTTTTATGATAATGTTTTTTTATTTTCTTTTTTTAAGTGTGTTGGTTGGCTTGAAGAACGTCACAAAGATTGCCTTAATAATTATCTTGAATTAATATGTAAACCAATTGAATTGGCTAAAGGTCTTTGTTATGCTACAAAAATATTAGAACTTCATTGTACTTGGCCAGGAAAAGTTAAAAGTGCTGTAAAAGAAGGTGTTGGAAAATTTATTAAAAATTCAAAGAAAAGAATAATTAATTATACGAAGGACACTTTTCTGTACAAGCTCTTCAATAAAACGGTAGGGGATTTTATGTTATTTTTTGGGTTTGGGATATTTTGTCTTATTTTTTTTTGTAAATTTTTAGTTTAATATTTTTGCTTCTAAAATTTTATTTTCATAGTATTTTTTAATATTTAGATATTTTTAGTTTAATATTTTTGCTTCTAAAATTTTATTTTCATAGTATTTTTTAATATTTAGATATTTTTAGTTTAATATTTTTGCTTCTAAAATTTTATTTTCATAGTATTTTTTAATATTTAGATATTTTTAGTTTAATATTTTTGCTTCTAAAATTTTATTTTCATAGTATTTTTTAATATTTAGATATTTTTAGTTTAATATTTTTGCTTCTAAAATTTTATTTTTATAATTAATTCAATTCATTAAATAGATAACAGAAACTAGACAAATAAAAACATTAAATATTTCCATTACTCGTGATCAGAATATGAGTGACCACTTTGCTTTTGACCGAAAGAAAATGCACAAAGCATTACGTGATGAAGTATCTACTTATGAGAATATAATCCATGCAATTATTTTTTTATTGGATTCTTTTTCTATTGCGATGATTTTCTTTACACCTTTTATGGTAAGTTATAAAAATTGGAAGTATTTTTGGTAAAGACATGAAAATAAAAAAAAATACTTTAAATTTTTATTTACGCGAATTTTAAACAAAATATTAATTTTAAAATCAAATTTATTATAAAATGATTTTTAAGGCAACTCTTTATGTTAGACGATTTAATACAGGGGAATCTATTGACAATTATTATGTTACCTCAAACTTTGTGGAAATTGATCGTGCTCGTGCTCTTAATGGTTTACCTACATTATTACCATTTCAACCAAGAGAGAAAAAAAGTGTAAGAAAATTATAAAATTAAAAAACATATTTTTTAATTTAAATTTAAAGATAATTTATACATGTAGTCGTCGTTTAATGTTCAAAGAATGGCTACTTTTTTGTGTTTATCATCTTTTTCTTATGATGAGTGTTGTCCCAATTACTTGTTTTATTATTGTTGATATTTTTGTTTACCGAATTCTTCGAAGAACTTTTATATTTTTGGGACAAGATTTTACAACTTTTGCTGTTCCAAATATTTATACAATTAAAGTATTCTTTTTAAAATATAGTTTTATTTAAAAAAATAATTTTCAAAGGTTTCTGGTAAAGGATTTTTAAATGATTTATTACGTAATATTCTACACACTTTTGAACCTTTAACTGATAAAGAACAACGTGACGATCTTTGGCGAAATTGTTTTAAACAGCCAATAGAGCCTAGATATGATATTTTTTGGTATATGTTTATTATTTATATTGTCTCTGTTTTGCTTATGTTTTTACAGGTTTTTTTAAAATTTAAATAAAAATAATAATTTAAATTTAAAAATAGATTTATATGCGTCGAACAAGGCATCTTGTAGCAACACATTTCTATCCGGATAGAGCACAACCGCGAGCATTACATTTGTACAATAAAATTCTTGAGGAACGAATGAAGCGTTGGGGAATGTTGGCTGATATACAAAAAGCAAAATTTAATGTAAAAAATTTTAAAAATATTTTTTAGTTAATTTTTTTGGTTCAATTTTATTCAAAATTATATTTATTATTTTTAGGAAGATGTTGGAGACAAAGAAAAGTCCCTTCTTCTCAAAGGAATGTCTGTCTTGGCTGAAGACAAGCAGCGTTGCTGCAGATGTGCTCGAACTGATCTTAGTGTGGAGAATATTGAGTAAGATTTTCTTTTTAAAATAATTTAAATAAAAAAAATTTTTTTTTAGAAATATTCGTGTCTGTGCTGGATGTTATGCTATTTACTGTGTGGATTGTTTTACCGTTCGAAAGCGTTGTTTTAAGAAAGGCTGCAGTTCTCAATTAATGCAACTTGTCGATGATGTAGATTTTTATGTTGACAGTAGTTTAGATGAAGAAGATGAATCTGAAGAGGATGAAGAAGAGAAATATGAAATTGTGGATACGGAAGTTGAAATGGAAGAGGGTGAAGTTAAAGAAGATGAGAAAAGTACTGACGAGGAAGGAGAGACGAAAGAGAAGGAAGAAGAGGAAAAGAACAAAAAGATTAAGGAGGGAGAGGAAGAAGAAAAAGTCACAATTTTAGAATAATCTTTTAGGTCTTGTTATTGTTTTAATTATTTTTAATTTATTGCCTTATTTTGCCCTTTGTTCATTTTTTAAATATTTAGTCATTTAATTTTTGTGCAGTTTTTGAATTTAAAAATAAATGTTAATTTATAAAATTCTTTTTCTTTTGTCCCATGTTTTTTAAATATCAAAAACTGAACCTAAAATTTGATCTTAAATGATCTAAAAATTCTGTAAAAGAAAATAATTGTCAATTTTATTCACAATAAATTCGTCTATACATTAAATTATTTACAAAAGAGAATTAAAAACTAAAAATTGGGAAAATGAAAAAGAATAAACGAAATTTTAAAATTCTGTTACTTAAACCCGCTGATTATAGGGAAAAAGAATAGAAACAAAAATAAAATAAATGAAAGGATTTAAAAACTTTAGTTTTTATTTTTATCAAAAAAGAAATCTCTTAATAATAAAAAACTAAAGAAATATTTAAAAAGAATAAGTGAAAAGAAAAATTTAAAAAATTTAGGCAAATGCAGAAAAAAAATTAAAGATTACAGTTAAAATAATGCCAAAAAAAAGTAAAAATTTTGGCCAAAAAATTAAAAAAAATAATTTGAGCAATATATTCTTTCAAATACAAAAAAAAGAAAGATGTTGTGTTGTTATGGAAAGGAAAGTTATCCACTAGTCCATTGATCGGGTGCAATTGCAAAATAACTGAAAAAGAATAAAAATAAAAGTAGAAATAAATAATTTACCCATCAATTCGTTCATAAAATCGTTTTCTGTATTGTTCTGGGGAAATAACTGTTGGCTATAAAAATAATAAATTTATTATAAATTAAATTGGGGTAATTCACCAAAAAATTTAAATAAATTTTTGTTTTACTGGGACATAGATTTTCTTGAATAAATGGGAAACTAGAATTGTTTTTTATGTTTTCGGTGAAATACCTCAATAATATATTTATAACTAACCAAATTACTCATAGGAAGGGCAGTTTTCTAAATTAAAAATAAATTTATTTTTTAATTAAATTAAAAATTCACCACAAGACTTTCAACTTTTTTATCCAAAGTAAATGTTCTCTAAAATATTATATATTTATTTAAAAAATTAAATTTAAAAAAACCATATAATCAACAATTCCAACAATAACTTCATCTTCTTGTCCACGAGATATACCAGCCAAAAGACTATAATCCATAATTCCTTGATTTGCAAGAAAATTACTATCATTAATAATTGCTTGGCTAAGTAATGTTTTTGAATGGGGAAGTAAATATATTTGATTTCTCCAAATATCTTGCAAATAATTTTCATCTAAAAGAACAGCTGAAGGAGAAATAGTACTTCCATCTGGATTTAAATTTGATGAAGATTTTGTTGAGGCAAGTCTTTTTAAAAAAAAAGGAAGAAGAAAAATTAAATAAATATTTTTATTTAGAAAATTAAAAAAGTTTTTTTTATATAATCACAAAATGGAAAAATTAAAAATAATAAAATATGTTAAAACTTAAAATATTTGTAGAGATCTTTTAATCTATGAGTTTTTTAACATGAAATTAATTAACAAAATTTTTAATTGATTAAATAAAACCATAGGATATCTTTTATAAATTTTAATAAATATTTTTATTTACCTATTTCGAAGTGATCCTTTTAAATCCCAAATTTGTTTAATATCCTAAAAATTAAATAAATTAAATTAATTTAAAAACTATTTTTAAACCTTTTTATAAAATATATATTCCATAACTAAATAATCATTTTTTAAAGAATGACCATTTTGTTTATTTAAATAATTTATTCCATATGCACCAAAAATCTTATAAAAATTATTTTTTAAATTTTAATTTAAAAAATAATTAATTTACCTTACAAAGAGCAGTTGGTCTATTTTCTTGTTTAACTAAATTCATATAATCAATATACTAAAAATAAATAATTTATTTAATTTAAATTAATATTTTAATTAACTTTTTGAGAACAATTTTTAAAAGAATCCAATTCAAAACGTGAAAGTGTTTTTAATACAAAACGTTCATCATCGGTACGAAAAAAGGAAGCACCTAAAAATTGAATTAAAATATTAATTATATTGAATAAAAAGAAGACAATCTCAATTAATATAAACAAAGAATAATAACTAACATAATAATCAAGGTTTTCAATTTTTGAGTTAATTGGAATAAAAAAAAATATTTAAAATCTAACCACTTTTTCCTCCTTGTGGGTACCAAGGAGAGGACGTTGATAGTGAATTAATAAAACTAAAAATAATTAAAAAAATTAATAAATCATTTGTTTAAAATTATTTACTCTTTTTCGCTGTTTGAGAGAAAATTTGAACGAAATTTTGAAAAATCATTAGCAAAATAAATCTTCAAAAATTTAAAAAATATTTTTATTTATTCTTCTAAAATACCTTAACATTACATTGCATTTTCTGATCAGAAATTAAAACTTCAATAAAATCTTTTTGAGAAGAAGCTAAAATTAAAAAATAAAATAATTATAATTTAATTTAAAAATATATATACATTCATTAATTTTTAAATATTCATCAGAAAGTAAAGAAGTTGCTATAATTGCCCCAATATCAGGCATTGGAGTTCCTTTACCATCCAAAACATCTCTAATTTTTGGACAAATATTTTGTTCAAATTCTTTATTAATTTCCAAAGAAAATATTAATTGACTAAAATAAACATTCAATGGATATACAGGCGAAGTTCTAAAACAGCTAACAAGATTTCCAAAAGCAAAGAAATGACTGTGTGAATGAAAAGTACAATGAAGACATTGATGTAAATCAACAGATGAAGAAAAAGGAGAAATCTTTAAAGATATAAAAAAATAAAATTTGTTCAGATAATTTATGTACCCAATGTTTTCCATTTGCCAAATAATCTACAAATTTGGCAAAACTTAAATGAAAAATTGTATTTGGCATTGGCACAATGGAAGAATTTGCAGAACAACTTAAAAATTAAAAGAAAATAAATTAGAATTATCTTTTATTAAAAAATCATTTATTACCTATTACAACGTAACCAACAAATAATTTGTCTACAATTATTATTTGGTATTGTTGAAGGTAAATCTTCTAATGAAAAACTACTTTTCACTTAATTCTCCTTCATTTGTCCCAATACAAAGAATTGCACCACTTCCAAAAGGATTAGGAATTACTGGAGCAATTAAAGCTGCAGCTGTACTTCGACTAATAGAAACATTTCTTGTAGTAATTTCTAATCGAGTATTTCGATGAACTATTCTCCTTAAATGTTCAAACATTGGACGATCACAACATTTACAACGATAATCAGAATCAAAACAATAACTTTAAAAATAGAAAAAAAATATTTTATTAAAAATTAAAGAAAATGTTCAGTTCCTTACTTGAGCAAGAATTTTCCCAAACTTGTGTCGTTTTCACGATCATAAAATATTTTGTTCAAAACATAAGGTCCCATACAGAATTCCTGAGTATTTTTAGATTTTTTAGAATTTGCACAGAAAAGAAAAGCTAATCCTTGATGACTATAAGGACTAAGTAAATTAGTTTCTGATCTAACACGAATTTCTTCTTCTTCCATTTCAAAAAGTAAAGAAGATGTTTTTGATAATCTAAAAGAAATTCTTTTAAAAAATTTTCTTTTCCTAACCTTTCCTCTTTTGCTTTAAAATTCTTCTCAGCTCTCCTTCTAAAATGCAAAGCTGAACCAAGTCTAAAACTTTTTACTGCTCTTTGACTTAATAATTCCCAAGGTTTTTGTGTTGTGTTTGATTGAAGGAATGGATGTGAAAATTTTGTAAAATTTTCTTCTTTTAAATTTTTTTCTTCAATACGTAAATTTTCAATAATTTGATTATATTCTTTTTGCATTTCTTTTAATTTAATAAAATAATCAGGCATTAATTGTTTGTTATTTATTTGAATATTTGTTGTATTCCATTGATTTAATAATGTTGGAGGTGGAAAGTGCATAGCTGGCGAATTGGTCAATTCAATTTGTGAAAAGTAATTGAGAAAATTCTCTTTTTCAGAAGATTCTAAAAATTTTAAATATTTGAAAAAACTTTTAAGGAGGCTAATTGTATGCAAAAATCTACATTAAATTGTTAGGAAATATCTCATCTAATTCTTTTCTAAATCTTTTAATTTTCATCCAGATTCCGTTATCTATACTAGCTAACCAAGTCTAACCAATTTAAATCTTTAATTAAAATTCAATCTAAATTTAAACTTTAATAAAGCCAGAATTTCAACAAAATTTCTCTATTAAAATACCTTTCTCATTTAAATTCTTTTCATTAATTAAAGTTGTTTTCTGATTTAATTCACAAATATGACAATGAAAAGAACTTGCAGCTTCCTGTTCATTACTCATTTCCTTAGGTAAACTATTAAATAATGAAAGAAAAGAAATTTCCAATTTTGAAGAATATCTTTAATTTTAATTTTAAAAATTTATAAAAAAATTAAAAAAAAAACCTTGAAAGAATTAAAAAACGTAAAATTCTTTTTGCAGCCTTTAATTCAAACAAATCTTTACTTTTTAATAAAATTGTAATTCCAAATTTATTTCCTTCCCCTCCTTCAGAATCTTCTAACAAAACAAAATGTTTTCGATTATTTGTAGAAGTATCAAATTCTAATTGACGAAATTTACTAACAATACCAACTCTTGGTTGTAATAATTGGGCATCTATTGAATTTAAAATACTTGTTGATGTTGCTCTAGATATTCTATTTAATACTGATCTCTAAAATAAAAGAAAAATATATTTTAAATAAAAATGAAATTTTAATTAAAAATAAAAGAACAAATTCGGATGTTCGAAACAAATTATCGATTTTTTTCTCACAGATTTAAAAATATCCTAATTTAAATCAGAAACCATGCTCATAAAAAATTAAATTTAAAATAGTTAGGTATTTTAATAAAATTATGCTTCCACATTTTTTTAGTTTTTTAATCTTAAAAATTTTTAAAAATAAAAACCTTAACATTTGCCAAAACAGAAATTCCTTTTTTCGTTAATAAATCTAAAACAGCCACCGGAATAGCATTTTCAGTTATTAACATATTAACATCTACAGATAATATTCTATCACATTGAAGATGAAGAAATTTTTCTTCTTGTTGCATAAGAGACTCTATTGAAGAAAATTTTTCTAAAACCTAAAAAATTATTTTTTAATAATTTTTTAAAATAAAATACCCGTTCATAAGAAATCATTCCACTCAATAAAATTAAAGAAATTTTTTCCATAGATGTAGGCATTGATGAATGGGCAAGACTTTTGGTAAATGCAATTCCATCAATTATCTTTAAAAAAAGTAAAATAATTTTATAAATTTATTATTTGATAAAGTCAAAGAAAAATTTTAAAGAACTGTGAATTAAAATTAAGATAAAAATTTTTTTCTGATATTTCAATAAGAAATGAAGTCAAGTCGAACTCTTTTACAAAAAAAGCAAACCTCATAATCTGGATCAGAGTCAATATGTAGTTTTTTGATGTACTAAAAAATTATTTTAAAATTATTTTTAAGAATTTAATTAAAAAATAAATTTAAAAAATTAACCAAAAAATCCAAAGGAAAATTAGTTGAAGCATTATTGAGAGCTACAGGGTAAATTTTATCAGTTGCTAATTTACTCAATTTCCATAACAGATCTTTCCAACTGAAATATTTAAATAAAAAAATTCTTTTATAATTTTAAATACTTTGAATTTCCAAGTTGTTCTCTAATAAGAAGTGTATCCAAAAGTTTATTTAATTTATTATCGAACATTTCAATTAATTGACGTTCAGTTTGAGTATCTACATTTTTTAAAGAATTTGAAGGAGAACAAGGCAATTCAGAATTTAATTGCTAAAAAGAAATAAAAAAATAATTTTTAAACCTGAATTTAAAAAACCTTATTATTTGAATTTAAATGTCTTTCATTTTCTTCAACAAAATCAATAGAAGTAGAAGGATGTAAAAATCCATTTGGAGAAGTTTTTAATTTTGATTGGTGCAAAGTAAATATTCTATCACTGGAACCATCAACTGAATGATGAATTGATGGAGGGAAAAGCTTTACTTTAAATTTAAAAAATATTTCTTAAGGTTTTTAAAATTATAAATATTAAGGAAAATTGAAAAAATAGGGATTGAAAGAAAAAATAAATTAGAGTCGAAATTAATATTTTAACAAAAAGATTGGAGACAGGGGTCCGTGGAAATATTTACATAAAATTAGAATAGTCAAATAAATAATAAAATAATATTTTTTTACATTTTCCACGTGTTCCACCACTTAACCCATTTTTTGTATCAATTTGATTTGCACAAAAATTACAAAGTCTAACAACACCCTAAAATAATAATTAAAAAATGAATAAATTAAATAATTAAAAACATACATAACAACCAAAATCAACTCCATTTAATTGATGACTAGTACAATTTTTACAAAATATTTGGCCACAAAGACGGCAGTGGTGTTTCCTTCGAAAAGTATTGAATTTTTCACGACATTCGTAACATTCATTTCCAGAAGAGTCAGGCATCCTTTAAAAAAATTTTTTTAAAGAAATTTTTAAAATTAAAAAAACCAATATCTCCTCAATTCATTTTTTCTTGAATTGAAAAAACTTGTTGGTTTGCTTGTTGAAGGTTGTTGTTGTTCACTACAATTATTAAATGTTTCTTCAACCGAATCTTCAAAAACTACATCTTTCTCTTCAGATTTTGAAATATTAATTTCTTCAGAAAATACTTAAAAAAATAAAATATTTTTAAATAAATTAATTAATTAACCTGTTTCTGTAGTAGATGAAGATTTTGAAGGACGGAAAAGATTTGATAAAATACCCAAAAATCCACCATTTTGTTCATAATTATTTTCTTGATTGTTAGTTGTATCAATAAATGCGGGAAAATAAAAAATACTGTTAGAATTAGATTTTGTTGGAGAACTCATTAATTCTTTTTTTTTTAACTTTAAAAATAAAATGAAAAATATTTTAATAAATAAGAATATAAAATAAATATTTATATGTATAGAAACCAAATTTAAAGCAGAAAAATATTTATTCAAAAAATCAAAATATAATGATAAGAATAATGATAAGGGCAACAATCGGTGAGGGCATTAATTTCTGAAAAACAATCAACAAAAAATAATTAAATGTGATGTATGATATAAAAATAATTTTTAAATCTTATTGTTAGGGTCACTCTCCCAAAATTTTGAAATTCTAATTTTAGTATGCATGCATAAACATTCGGAATTTAAAAAAAGATTTACAATTTTATTACTATAAAAATCTCTCAGTCTTCACACAGCATGTTTTTAATATTTTCCCGTTTAAATCAATTAAATATCCCTTTAAAAAAGAAACACAAATTTAGCGAAAGTAGTGAAAAACTGGATTTAAAATAAGAGAAAATATAAATAAAAAATTAAAAGCAGACCACAAAATCTATTAACCAAAATTGGAGTAAATGTGTGTGAATCTCGTTTTTCTTCTTTTAAAATATTTTCTCGCCGCGCAGAAAATTTTGTGGTGTTACAAGTTGCACAACTGCAAAAATAAATGTAGCAAAAAAGTTTTTTGCTTTTTATTTATTTTTATATATCTTCTTCACTCATTCGAAACAAATTTATTTTTATTCTCCCCAAAAATAAATATTCTTTTTTTTAAATATGAAAAAATATTTTTATTATAATTCTTGCCAATCTTTAATTTTATTAATTGCTTTTTCAATTGAAAGTCTTCAACAAGAGGCTGCTGTTATATCTGATCATATCAAAAAGGCTGCAGAAGGTCCCACAAAAATTTAAAAAAAATGATTTTTCCCATCATTTAAAAACAAAAATTCAGTCTATGATTTCGCTACACAGATTATGAATTTGGGTGGAAGTATTATTGGAGAAAAAGAATTTCCTACAAATAATGGGAGAGCACTTAAAATGAAAGGTTGAAATTTTAAAAGAGTGTAAGATCTGAGAATAAAAATTAAAGAAAATAGTCTAAATCAACGGTTTGGAGCAACACCAATGGGTTTACCTTATAGCGAATATGGAGGGGGTAAAAGATATTTTTAAAAATGATTTTATATTTTGTTGTTAAAGGCCCATTAGGTGCAGCACGTTCAAGGTTTTTAATATTAAAAATTGGGAACCCAGAATGTGAGGGGGGATTAACTTTGATAAATGAAACCTTTAAAAATATTTTTCACAGAAAATTTCCCAAAAAAATAATTTAGATCCCAACCAAAATCATTAGTTGAATCAATGATGGAAACATTTCTTGGTTTGTTAGGAGAGTAAAAAAATATATAAAAATAAATTTTCTTATTTTTAAAAGGTTCTTCATCATCTTCAGATAGAAGTTCCTATGACCCTTATGATCTTGGTTATAGTTCAAGTTTGTATTCAAATGGAAATAGTGGAAAAAATGAAGGGCCAAATTCAAATATTGAAGGGATATTAAAAGCTTTAGTTAGAAATGGAGCTAAAAAAGCTGAAGTTGCTGAACCTGATGGAACTACCTCATTTCTTAGTCAATTTTTTGGAAAACGAAAATAATTTGTTTTAATTCTTAATTTATTTTTATAAATTTTTAATGCCAAAAATGACCAGAAAAGAATATTAATTGCCAAAAACAAAAATAATGAACTTTGGAGCTGGCTAATAAAAATATTTACTAACTTTTCAACGTTAGCATTAAATATGTCCTCGAAGACGAGAAAAATATATTATTTAATTTTAAAAGCTTATCTCTATATATTTTAGCTTCTTAATCAGTCTGAGCACTTTCATACCGCTCCTCAATATTCTTCCAGTCGGCAATCTTCCAAATAGCTTTCACATAGTCAGCACGCACATTTTTGTATTGAAGGTAGTAGGCATGCTCCCAAACATCAATTCCAAAGAGAGGCACAAGTCCTGAATTTAATTTATTTTTGCTGATTTTACTGCAAAATACCTGTAGTAGGTTCTAATGGATCCTGGTTCTGGCAACAGGCAAGTTCCAAACGTTTGTCTATTTTGTTGTAGCCAAGCCATCCCCACCCAGATCCTTGAACTGCAATCGCTATTGCATTCAATCGATCTTGCAATCCTTGAAGAGAACCAAAGTCACGATTGATTGCTTGCAGAAGTTTGCCAGATGGTTCGCCTCCATCATTACAAAGATTTGTCCAGAAAATACAGTGATTAATATGCCCGCCTCCATTGAATTTTAGAACGGATTGCAATTGAATTGCAGAGCGGATATCACCTAAAAATAATTATTAATAAGACTTGGAAAAATAAACCATTAGCAAGAGCCTCTTGAATTTTCTCTTCAGTCACATTTAAATTGTTTACATAAGTTGCTGAAAGAAAGAAATATCAAAAAATTTAAAATCTGTCAAACAAACCATGATGTTTTTGATGATGAATTTTCATAATTTCCGCAGAAATAACTGGCTCAAGAGCATTATAGTCATAGGGAAGATCAGGCAAAGCATGTTTAAATCGCTTTGACAAAGGAAGCTGTCGAATTCTATAAATTAAATTAATCAGAAAAATAAATAAATAAAATACCCAGAGGACAATTTATTTAAATTAGCGCAGAACATTCTTTAAAAATCTAAAAAGAAATAAATTTCTCTGAATTCAAATCAAAAAATTATTCTCATTAATCGGAAAAAAGTGATAGACTCCACAATTTTAGTAACAAATAAAGACTTTCATTTTTTTTGTTTACAATTTGTTTTTATTTTCAATAGCGAACAAAAGAGAACTTTAATCTCAATTTCGAGAAAATTGTTTTTTGAACATTGTTATTTCGAAATTTCACACGGTAAAGATTACAAATTGTTAAATTTTAAAATGTTAAATTTTATAATCGTTCATTACCTCTAAATTTATGAGTGCGTTAATTTAATATTTTTTTTTAATTTTAAAATTTTTGGTTTTAATTTAAGGTTTTAATTGTAATCAATATTTTATTAAAAAATGGAGAAACCTCCCGGTAATTCTAACTCTTCTAATGTTATTAAATCACAACAAAATAAACCTAATCTGTGTAATAAATACAAAAGATATGAGCAATCAATGATGATGCAGGCCACAGCACTTATTATCGATAATATCGGGGTTTGTCTATTTCTAAAAAAACTGTCATGAAATTGTTAGAAAAACGAATATTTGTTTTTCCTAAATTCCACGTAAATTTCAGTTCACAACTGCAAGCAGTTCAGTGATGAGTATACTTTCTTATTTGCTAAGAACTTACTTTGAGAAGTTGTGTAGAGATTCTGGTTCTTTGGCAGAATTTGGTAATATCTTTAATTATAGACACAAATTTTTAATTCTTTTAGCTCGTCGTGATTTTGTTACCCTTGATGATGTTTCCAGAATGTTTGCTCGTCATTCAATAGATTGTCTGTTATTTCATTTTCATTTACTTTCACTAATAATTTTAAGTACGCGATCTACATGATTATCTTCAACAAGTAGGCAGTTTCCATCTTTCTGAACAGCCTCCTTTATTTCCTCTGCCTCTTTCTTTCTACAAAGCCATAATTGAAAACCAAGAATTAGAAAACCAAAAAGAAGAGGAAGTTACAGAGAAAGCTGATATTAACGAGAAAATACATGTAAATGATGATGATAATGAGCAACAAGATGATGTCAAACATGACAATAGGTTAAAGTTTTTAGAATTTTTTATCTAAGATTTTTAGAGGTGCTCAGCGGTTTGCTCAAAAAGCATTTCCTAACTTTTTCGGGGCATCAGCTCTTGATCTTGGCATTACTGTTAAGAAGTTTGTTCCACCGTTGGTCGAAATCAGCATAGAGGCAAATTTTTCAATGAACCCTCAAATAGGAACTTCTTCATTTTTAATTGTACGACAAGACTTTTTCTCTGTTCCATGTGTGAGTTTGAAAGGTGTTCCCGAATCTGAACGTCATAAGGAGAAAAAAAGGCGAAAAAAGGAAAAGCGTGAACAACAACAACTTGAAGAGGAAAAACAAAAAATCGAAGAAGAGAAGCGACTACAATTAGAAAGAGAAAAAGCACAAGAAGCTGAAAGAATTCTAGCCGAAGGTTTTTCTTTAAAATATTAAATCACGATCTTGTTTTTAGAGGCAAAATCACCTGATCAACATTTGAAAGTCCCAAAAATAAAAATACGTATTGGTCCCGGCCCTTCCACCGCTGCTTCTTTACCCGAGCCGCAACAAATTCAGCAGCCCCAGACTTTTGTTTCTCCACTTCCTGTAATTGATGAACCAAAATTAATTCTTCCCCAAACCTTAACAAAAATTAATAAACAACCGCAACCCTCAACATCAAAATGCCCTACACCTGATGCTTTAATTACTAAAAAATCTTCGTCTCCTGATCAAGAAATAATTTTTGTTGATGAGAAACAACAATCTATACCCGATGCAAAAACACCACCAGGCCGGGAGGAAATCAAAAAAGGAGCAAAAAAGAGAAAGAAATCGCCAAAAAGAGCTGTTCCTATAGTAATGGAACCTTTGGCAGATTTGTTTATTACTGCACCAATTCAAATTCAACCATCTATAAAAGATGCGGCTCCGAAAAAGGAAGAAGGTTAGCTTTTATGTTCTTGGAATAAATCATTCCCCTTTTTAAGACATTAGATTGCCGGATATGGAAAAGAACAAAAGAAAAAGAAAATCACCAAAACGAACATCGCCTTCACCTCCACGAAAATCTATTCGTGCTTCAACTCCTGCTAAAAAGGAGGGAGGCTGGTTTCATTTTGAATTATAAAAAATATTTTTTAATATTAATTTTAAAGCATTTTAGTTGACAAAAGTCCAATAAAAATAACTCCTGTACAAAATGTTGAGAAGAAACTTCCAAACTCATTGCCACCTAAATTACCGGCAGAAATACTTACAAAATCAGTGCCTCCTGTAAATTCAACAAGTTCAAACGATTCCAAAATTTCACTTAACTCAATGAAAGAGGTTTAGTTAGAATATGTTAATTTTTTAGTTTTATTTTTAGCAAACTCCATCGACTTCAAAACGAAGCAGAAAGAGTGAAAAACCCACAAGAGTTGTTCCTTCACTGGTATCAGATATATTAACTTCAGAAGCTACTCCCCCTCCCGGGCCTTCACCAACTCCGTCAAAAGCATTGGAAACTGTTTTAGAAACTTCCAAAAAGAAAGGAAAACCTTTAGGTTATTAATTAAAATTTAAAAAAAATTATTTAATTTTTAGAATCAAACAAAAAATTGTCTAATAATAAACCTTCTGATACACCTGTGAATACACCACAAACATCTGTGAAAAAACCACCATTAAAATTATCAAAATTACTTAAACCTTCAACTATTTCAACCCCAAAAAATGAAGAAGTAAAAACGATGAGAAGTGGATCAACAACTAAATCAAAAATAAATGAAACAATAATTACAACACAAAATAAATCAAAATCTATTAATAAACCACCTAAGACTTCTGTTATTAAAACAATTGAAAAAACAACAAAAGAAGTGATAAAGAAGGAAACAAAAGTTGAAGTAAAAGAAGTTATTCAGCCATCTCCAACAGTGATTAATTTAGAGGATGATCAAGAGGAAGATGTTTGGATATGCCCAGTTTGTTCTGTTGCTTATGTAGAAAATGGGCCTGATATGGTAAAAATTAAATATTTATTCTTCTCCTGGGGGGTCTTCTCCTACTGCTTTTCCTTAACTGTCCCTATTTATCCTAATTTAATAACATTATTTTTAAGGTCGCCTGTGATACTTGTGATAGATGGTTTCATTGGTATTTATTTAAATATTTAAATTATGTAAAAAATTTATTTTTAGGAGTTGTGTGGGAATTTTAATTCCTCCACCAGATAATGCTTCATGGTATTGTAATGAATGCAAAAAGAAAAATAAGAAAAATTCGGGTACAACTAGCGGTGGTAATACTAGTCGAAAGTCTTCATTTGGAGGAGGAACTTCTAATAAAAAAGGCAAAAATAAATGAAAGTTTAAATTTCTTACCAATAAGTAGAAAAACTTTGAATTTTCTACTCTTTAAAATTCAAAAAAAGATTATAATTATGTGCTTTATTTGCATAATCTTGTTTTGATAAATTATACATTTTAATAAAGCCTTATTGTTTTTTTTTAATTTCTGATATGGATGAAATAAATTCTTTTATTTTTCAAATTCATCTTTGATATTTTATATTTTGCTCGATAATTTGTCAAAGTGCTACATTAGAGCATTAAAGGAATATATTTAAAATATTTGTTTTGAATAAGACTTTAACTTAACTTTTATGTTTTGCCTGCTCTGTGCTTTTATGTAGCACTTTATATTTTTCCTTGCAACATAAAAAAGTATAGAAAAACATTGTAAGACTTTGTAATAAGAAATTACTTTTCTTTAAAGTTTGCACGCGCTCACGTGTTTATATAAAATATTATTTTATCATTTATTACTAATATAACAGACATTTTATTTATTTTCTTTTTTCTAGATTTAATTTTTGATTGATTACATAAAAGGACGATTTGCGCAATTATTCTCTTACTACGGGTCAAATAGACCAGACGTATTTGAAGGAACCAACGTTTGTGAATTTGTTCATTATCTAAAACAGCGATCATTTTTGAGAAATTTTGTTTTTGCTTGCTGATTTATTTTGGTAATTTTTAGTATTTTTACATATTTGTAAGATTATTATTTAAGAAAAATTTATTCTAATTAATTTTAGCATTCAAACCAACTTTTGGTATTGGAAAAATGAATAACAATCACGCACATATGAATGGGAATAGTACAGCACATGGGAGAGTACGACCTGCTTCACATGCTGGATCGTGGTTTTTTAAAGTTTACTTTCTTTAATAAAATCAATTTAGGTATTCTGATACTCCGACGGAGCTCGATCAACAGCTAAGTGGCTGGTTGAGTGCTGCGGGTTCGAATATTGGTTCAGCTAGAGCTATAATCTCACCGTATTTTTTAATGGTTTTGGGCCCATGACTTTTCTTTTGGGCTTGCCCATTCTTTATCAATTACTCTGAACTTGTAAAATAGACTAATTTAATTAATGATGATCGAGGAATTAAGTGAATGGGAAGATTAAGATTAGTTAATTTTTCGAAAAAGGGTTTGGTCATTAGTTCTATAAGTATTTTTTTGCAGACATGCTGGCTATACTTACTGTGGTGAAACAGCTGGTAATTTTTTATATTACAGTGTTTCAAATCAATATATTTTTTTAACTTTTAGCTTTTGCCTTCAAACAAATTATACCTGACAAAATGTTTTTTTATATTTTCTTAAAATTTCAATTTTTCTTATAGAAAAAGGATTTTTGTTCTTGGTCCTTCTCATGTTGTGGTTTGTTTTATTTTTTTATTTTAAATAAATTTTATTTTATCTGTTAAGTATCTCTCTGGATGTGCACTAACTACTTGTATGTTTTTGTTTATATCGAGTTTGACTTTCTTTTTTTAGTTTCAAAGTATGCTACTCCACTTGGTGATCTTAACGTTGATTCTTTTGGTCAGGATTACTTTATATTTTTTTAAATTTTCGGAAATTAAAATTTTAAATATTTTTTGTTTGAAAATTTTCTCTTATTGCCTAAAATTATTCGAGGCACTCGCAGTCAATGAACAACTTATGAACTCTCACGGTTCCGATGCGTTTGAATGGATGTCTACAAGAAATGAGGAAGCTGAACATAGTTTGGAAATGCAAATGCCTTTTATTGCAAAAGTTATGGAAAGGTGGTGAATTGTTCTTAATTATTAAATATTTTTGAAGTCAATCGTTAAGAATAAAAATGGGTAAATTGTTTTTCAATATTCTTCATTGATTCTTAACGATTGACCGTTTTTTAAACTTATATTCAACTATCTATAGCTAAAATCAAAATAATTAAGTCGTCCTCTCGGAAGCTTCAAAATTGTGCCAATACTTGTCGGTTCATTAAGCACTACACGTCAACAATTTTATGGACGTATTTTTGCCAATTATATTGCCGATCCAACAAATTTATTTGTCATTTCTTCTGATTTTTGTCATTGGGGTTAATTTAAATTTATCTAAATTTTTGAATTAAATTTATTTTTAGGTCAGCGTTTTCGTTATACTCCAATGGAATCAACAGGTGCTCGACCAATTCATGAACAAATTACTACTCTTGACAAACAGGTAAATAAAAAACGTTCTAAAATTTTAAATAATTTTAAGGGAATGGATGTAATTTCAAGTTTGGACCCTTCAATATTTAATGAATACCTCAAAAAGACTCAAAATACAATTTGTGGTCGTAATCCAATTTGTGTTTTATTACAGGTTTTGTTATTTTTTTAATATTTTTTAAATCGTTTTTAGGCCTTTGATCATTATCGCCAAACAAGCAATCCATCAGCGGAACTTCGATTTTTGAAATATGCTCAATCAAATAAGGTTAAAAATTTGTTTTTAATTAAAAAATAAATTTAAGGTTCGCTCAATGACTGATTCATCAGTTTCATATGCCGCTGGTGCCCTATTCATTAATCCGCGCAATTGAGTCTTTCTTTGTTATTTGGTTGGCTCATTAAATAAAAAAAAAGAATATCAGTAATTTGGAATAAAAAATAAAATAAATTATTTTTAATTAAAAAAATACCAAAAAACACATCAAAAATTCCTTTCAAAAAAGCTAAAAAATCCCCCAAAATAAATTGACTAAAAAGGGACTTTTCTAAAATCTTGGCGATCTTTCATTATTTGTTTTTTCTTTATTAAAAAATTCACCCTTTCCCAATCAATTTAAAATTATTTTTTTGTTAAGATCCGCCCAATTGCTTAATTTTTCTTTCTTTTTTTGTTCTGAAATAAAATATTTGTAATTTTTTAAAGTTTTAGTTGTCTTAAATAGTAAAAAAATAATTTTAAAAAAATCCTTAAAAATAAATTGACTAAAAATTAGAGTTAATTAATTTTAAGCAAAGGACAAAAACTTTTTTAATAATATTTTTTTTTCAACATTTTATAAAATATATTTAACATATTTAAATATTTACATATTAAAGTGATATATTTTATAATTAAATAAAAAATTTTAATCAGCATCAGGTTGTAATGCATGCCATGCAGCTACACTTCTTCTAGGTGTTGCTATCTTTAAATAAAAAATTAAATTAAATTCTCTAAATATTACCATATCATGCCAATGTTTTAAACCAACACCAGAAGCATTATTTCCAATTATTACATGCCCTATTCTTTCATTAGAACCAACTCTATCATAATCAGAAACACTTAAAAATATTTTTAAAAATTTTAAAAAATACAAAAATAATTTACATAATATGTAAATGAACCCTTTGTAATTTTTCTGGGCTAACTTCATAAGAAAATGATTCATTATAATCTTTAAAAAAATAAAAATTAAAAAAAATATTTTCTTTTTTAATTTTACATGGATTTAATGTTTTCATTTTTATTGTTGTTTTTTTCTTTTCAAGTCGTTTATTTTGTGCCATTAAATATATTTTGACATAAGGATCAGAAAGGCCAAGAACATCCTTTTTTTAAATTAATTATTTTTATTTTTTATTTATTTTTATTAACCATTTTTTTAAGATTTTTACATTCCATAACAACAACAGTTAATTTATTTTTATTTGGAACATAACGTAAAGCAAGGCAAACTTCTCCTAATCTATTTTCCTTAAAAGATAAAAAAAATATTTTTAATTAAAATAAAATAAATTTACAGGAGATGCTTCAATAGCAACAGTTTTTTCAATTGTAGTTGCTAAATCAACTTTACCAAGAGGAACACTAACTTGGCCTATTTGGTCATGTTTGCCAAAACGATCAAAATCAAAACTTTAAAATTAATTTTTAAATTTTCAAAAAAAAAATATTTAAATTAACTAACACATTCATTACAAGTGTTTGACTATTTATTTCATTATAAGGTACCTTCAAATAAAATTATTTTAATTAAACTAAGTAAAACTTAATTACAAACTTTGAATTGAAAAGATTCATTAAATACCTTTAAAAATAAAAAATATTTTCTTAAAATTATTTTTTATAATAATTACTGGATTTAATGATTTCCTTTGCACTTTAGTTTGAAATTTTTTCTTTTTGTCCTATAAAAATTATTTTTAAATTAAATTAATTTATTTAAATTTCTTTTTTATTTAAAACTACAATTTTTAATAGAAAAATATTTTTGAACTTTAATATTTTGATATATTTATTTTTAAATATTAAAATAATTTTTTAAAAATATTTTAAAAAAATACTTACAGGAAGTAAATAAAGTTTAACATAAGGATCACTAGTTCCTTCAAAATAATTTTTAAAAAAATTAAAAAAAATAATTATTTATTTTATTTATTTACCCCCCAAATCCATTGCAGGCAAATTTTCAGCACTCAAAACAGTTATATTTAACTTTTAAAATAAATAAAATAAAATAAAAAATTTAAAATAAATACATTAGATTTATCAAAATCATAATCAATTTTATATGAAAGCATTCCAAGAAATTTTTTTTCTTTTTCTCCTTCTCTGGCACTTCCAGGCTTTCTTCCACTGCCTGGTAATGGTGAAGTCATTTCTTCTAATTGTTCTATTTAATTAAAATTTAAATAAATATTTTTTTAATATTCAGAAAAAAATAAAAATTTGCGCGAGAATTTACATAAAAAAAAATAAAAATTTTTTTAAAAATAAACCTTACTTCTACATTTATCAACTAAACTTTTTCCAAGTTGGCCAGGTAATAATAAAGGGGATTTTTTCTGTTTTGACTCTTCACTTTCTGATTCTGACATTTTTTAAATAAAAATTAATTTTAAATAAATTCTTTTTTTTTATTTAATAATTTTAAAAAGGTAAAATCCACATATTTAAAATAAAAAAGAGTCAATATAATCAACAACAGAAAAAAACAGTTGAATAAATAAAAAGGGTTTAATTTAAAATTTTGAATATATTCAGAAAAGTTTTTAATTCTCTCTCTTCTAAATAATTTTATTGTTTATAAATAGGTAAAGGAGATTGAAAATAATTTTTAAAACTTTTACATTAATATAAAATTACAAAGGGAATCTGATATTATAAAGTATTTTCTTAAATAATTACCCTGAGTAATTATTTTTTCAATCTCTCGCTGGAGAGGGTAATTATTTGAGAAAATACGGTAATTATAAAGTTAATTAATTCTCTTTTGGATGATAATGAAAAAGAATTAAAAATATATTTAAATAAAATTATATTTATTTAAATAATAATAATTTACAACTTTGTTTATTTAATTGAAGCGTTATTTTAAAGTTGATGACGGCAATTAGAAAGTACAAAAATTAAAAAAAATTGTTTGTTACACAAGAATATTTTTTTGAATTAAAAAAAATTTATTTATTAAAAATTATGTAAATACATTTATTTAAAAATAAAATATTAATTACAAATAAATAAATAAAATTAAAATTTTTTGATAAAAAATGGAAAGGAAAAATAAATAAAAATATAATTTTTTAAAATTAATTAAAAATAATTTATAAATTATTTAATTAATTTATTCCTTTCAAAGAAAAAAAAATTAAAAAATAAATAAAAATAAGAGGATTATTTAAATAAATAAATAAATTTATTTTCAGTCCTTTTAAAAAGGTCGTGATTAGAATATTTAAAATAAAAGGAAAATTATTTATTATTTTTGTTTAAAAATAATTCAAAAATATATCAATTCAATTTACACAAATTTTTTTGATAATGGAAATAATGAAAAATAAAACCATATTAAAAAAAAATATTTTTTTTTAAATTTTGTTTGTTTTGTTTTAAGAGATAAGTTTTTTAAGTAAAAAGGCAAACAAAAAATTTTTAAAAATAAAAAAGAAAAAAGAATTAAATTTTATGCCATGAATGGAAGTGGAAAGGATGTAAGTATCAGAAAATTAAAACTAAAAAAATAAAAATAATTTGTTAAAAAGTTTTCCCAAAATTATGACAAAAAATTAAAATACAAAAAATAAATATTCGAAAAAAAACTTTTTTAATTTTTTGATTCAATTTTTAAGGATTTTCTTTCTTTTTAACTTTCTATGCGCATCGAGAATTACTTTTCCCCTTTATCCTTTATCTTTCGCTTTTTTTCATTTTTTGTCCATTTATTCAAGTAAATATATTCCTCCCCCACAATTTTCCTTGCGGCGCTTCCCATTTACTCATTTTCAACATTTTTTTTTGAAAATGAAAAAAAGGAAAAGGAAAAATGTTTTCTAAGTGGATAGAAAATTTTTAAAAACTAAATATTAGAAAAAAAAACTTTAAAAAATAAAAAGAATTTAATTAAAATAAAAAAAAAACTTTAAAATAAAGAATATATTAAATATATTAAATAAAAAACAATTATAATTTAACAAATTTAAGGGTAAGTAATCTCTGGAAGCAAAGGGTTAATAAGGAAAAGTCTCGTCTATAAAAGATACATATTTATCTTTTTCTAACAATAAGAATTAATTTGAGGAATAAAACAATTTATTTATTAAAGAACCATAAATATTTAAATCGAAAAAAAATAATAATAATTAATTTTTAGAAATTTAATTATTTAAAAAATTCCAATTCTTTTTTTAAAAAATAATAATAAAAAAGGAAAGTGAAGTCTATCATTTTTATTATTTTTAGACAATTCCAAGTTAGTTTTATTTTTTTATTTTTTTTGTGCTAATGCCACGTCCAACGGCGCATTCTTTTTCTCTTTTTTTATTTCTTTCAACATTCTCGTTCTATTCTCTTCTCTCTCATTTATTATTTTTTTTTATTTATTTTCAGCTTTTCTCATATCTAAAATTTTCTCCTCATTTTCTTTTTTCCACTTAAAATGAGCCCAACGGCAATGGACGGCACTTTTGGCATTTTTATTGATTTCTTCATTGCCTGACAAACACTCTTCTAGGCTTTTTTATAGAAATTCGAGAGAGACTGAAAGCCAAATAAAATAAAAAAAAGATTGATTCTAAAAGATTATTTAAATTGATAAAAATATTTTAATTTAAATTCAAAAAAAGTTTTGGAGGTCTATTTGATTGAGTACAGAATCACAAAACAGAATAAATTTTTGAGAAATATAATTTTGTATTTAAAAAGGACTAGAAAAGATCTCCAAAATTCTTTGATTTATTCCGAGCAGCAAAAATGGAAAAAAGAAGAAAAATCTTTAATTAAACTCTTGACTTTTATTTAGGCAAACTTTAAAAGGGAAAGTAGAGGGAAAGGCCTATAATTTCAAAGCTTAAGAGAGCTCAATCCTATCAACAAAATCCAAAAAACTCATTTTAAACAATTTATTTATATACATATATATGCAATACAAACAGCAATATACAACATACAATATGAACAATAGGAAATTATACGACATATATGGGCACATTTGGATTATTTTAATGGGCCACAACAACAAATGGGATAATAGCCTATATATATATATTAGCGCAATACAAAACACACACACAATTATATATGGGGGATTGGAAGGGAAAAGAGATCATCTAGTCAAACAACGCTTCTTCTGATCTTCTCCATCTTTTGTCCTCTGCTGCACTTCACTTCCCTCCCATGTAGACGCTCTGGAAACCGGCGCCACCTCCTCCGCCAGAAGCTGCACCGCCCATGTAGACAGATCCCGCAGCACCACCACCAGCAGCTGGACGTTGTGCTCCGCCGCCACCAGCGCCAAAGTAGGCTGACTGCGCTCCAGTGCCACCAGCAAGACCTCCGCCAGAGCCAGGACCGCCAAGATAGGCCGAAGAAGCGCCGACACCTTTAAATTGAAAATAAAAGTTAAAATTGTTTAAGGTCTAAATTATAAGTTTTAACTCACTTGAACCAGCCACAGGAGCACCACCAGATGGTCTCATGCCTCCAAGAGCTGTCATCGTTCCGCCGCCTCCTCCACCAAGAGCAGTCATTGTACCTGTAAATAAGGAAGTAATTATATTCAAAAATGGAATAGATTTTTACCTGCTGCTGCAGGAGCTCCCATGCATGTGGCCGTCCCTCCATATCCTCCTCCCATTGCAGTCTGTGTGCCACCACCACCAGAGCCAACGAGAGCAGTTGCCGTTCCAGCAGAAGGAGCACCGCCAAGAGCTGTCTGGGTACCAAAGCCGCACGTACCGATCATGGCCGTTTGGGTGCCTCCACCGCCTCCGAGAGCCGTTTGAGTCCCGTAGCCTCCTCCAATAGCCGTTTGAGTGCCGCCAAACCCTCCCATTGCAGTCTGAGTGCCACCACCACCAGCGCCGACAAGAGCAGTTTGAGTGCCGCCCATCCCTCCAAGAGCCGTTTGGGTTCCACCGCCGCCAAACCCTCCCATTGCAGTCTGGGTGCCTCCGCCGCCTCCAATCATAGCCGTTTGGGTTCCACCGCCGCCAAATCCTCCCATTGCAGTCTGAGTGCCTCCGCCGCCTCCAACCATAGCAGTTTGGGTTCCACCGCCGCCTCCAACCATAGCAGTTTGGGTTCCACCGCCGCCTCCGAAAGAACTTCCTCCACCTGCAGGCTTACCAAACGCAGCAGAAGCTTAAATAAAAGAAAAATAAAGAATTAGGATTAATTGTAAGTAAATAAATTGTTTACCTCCTCCAGCAGGTGGA
The DNA here is from genome assembly GCA_000172435.1 of Meloidogyne hapla. Taxonomy (NCBI): domain Eukaryota; kingdom Metazoa; phylum Nematoda; class Chromadorea; order Rhabditida; family Meloidogynidae; genus Meloidogyne; species Meloidogyne hapla. The sequence goes on along the minus strand of ABLG01001331.1, from coordinate 1,415 downwards.
CCGCCGAAGTAGGCACTTTGTTGACCGGCTCCTCCGCCTCCACCAGTAGCTGCTCCACCAAGGTAGACCGATGCACCGCCTCCACCGCCCGCTCCATAGCCGCCACCTCCAGCTGCTGGTTGCTTCGGGGGACCGCCAGCTCCAGATCCCATGTAGACAGACGCACCGCCGCCTCCTCCACCAGATGCACCACCGCCACCGAAGTACGCAGATTGTGCCATTGACTTGTGAAGTTGAAGCTGTTGTCGTGAACGGTTGAGAAGTCGATTGTGTGTGTTGTTAATGAGATAGGATTTTAACTGCTTTTATACTAAATTATGGATCGAAATGAAACTTTATAAAAGTCGAGGTTGAATATAATACTATAAAAGCCGTTGTTTCTTAATTTTATAACTAGCGGGGTGGATCGCCTTCGGCGCTCCTTCCCGCTAGCAAATCAAAACAATTACCCTCAAAACATGATTCAAAAACACTTCCCAAAATTACATAGCCATTAAAACAATCTCAGAATTGCATTTCAAATACTTAGCATAACTTTCCACAACTCCTTGCCCTTCAGCCCTTTACATAAAAATTTTAAAAGCAATTTTCGAAACCTGCATGACATAATAACATTAGTCAATTTTACTTGGCATTAAAACAGGTCTACCAATCATTAAAACATCATAATCACTGAAAACAATACCAGATAATAAAAATTGACAATTACTTAATCAAAAACTTAATCAAAACATTGACAAAGCATTAAAATAAATTTAAAAACTAACCGATAATCAATTCATCGACCATAATATTGGATAAACAAAACGTTATCAAAACAGTGCCACATAAGAAAACTTTACAAAACCAAGCAAAAAATTCAAATACAATTCCATAGCTGAGTGGCCTTTTTGAATCACCTCCTGATAGCGAACATCATCTTGGAATAAAACATGTCAGAGCATACCGAATGATCAAAGTACTTCCAATTTCTTCGATCAAAAAATTCATAGTTTTGAGATAGCAGTGTAGAATTAACATAGAAAAGTTGGAGAGAAGAATGATCGAGATAAGGCTAGTATAATCCGAATCCAATAAAACTTAAGCTTCTATCAAGTCATAACGTCCAGTGTCATCAACTTCACAGCTGTTAGTGTCAGCAACTTCAGTTCGTTCAGCTTCACCGACTTCATATCGTCCAGTGCCATCAATTCAGTTTCATCAACTACAGTCCGTTCAGTGTCGTCAACTTCAGTCCGTTCAGTTTCATCAACTTTAGTCCGCTCAGTGTCATCAACTTCAGTCCGTTCAGTGATGACATCAACTTCAGTCCGTTCAGTGACATCAACTTCACAACGTTCAGCGCCATCAAACTCAGTCCGTTCAGTGTCACCAAGTTGTTCAGTCCGTTCAGTGACATCAACTTCATACCTTAA
>ABLG01001332.1:0-22361 GCA_000172435.1 Meloidogyne hapla | reverse complement strand
TTATTGTCATCAATTAATAATGAATATATAAAGCAAATAAATGAAAGCCATAAAATTAAAAATCCTAATAATTTCTTTATTGTTTAAATTAAAAAATATATTTAGAGATTTAAAGAATTATTAAAACTTTTAGAGATTTTTGAATTATAGAAAAGCTTGTCTGGTCTCTATTTATATATCTTTCTTTGCTTCATTTTAAAATTATTTTAAAAATAATATTTTTACATAATATTAATATTTTCTTTTTTTTTCAATAATTTATTTGCTCAATTTGTTATAGAATAAATATATAAAAGATTTTGAACAATAAAATTTTTAATGTTTCTTGAACTTTTAGATATATTTGCTAGAAATATATTCTTTATTTCTATCTGTTTGATACCTCAAATGAGTGAAAATTTAATTATTTAAATGCTTTCATTTTTTGCCAAAAATTCTAACTCAGCAGATAATAAATATTCTAAAAAACGAATTTTTAGAAAATTTTAACAGATTTACTTCAATTAATAATTTATTATTTGGTAATAAAATTTTAATTTGGAATTTTATTTCCAAAAACTACAAATTTATTACTTTAATTTTATTCTTTTGATTATTAATTTGAATATTCTAAGGTTATATTTTATATTTCTAATTAAACGAATTTATAAATAATTAAATTAACGTTCATTATCATCATTTTTCTATTTTTTCTTTGATTAATGATCAAAAAAAATTGTTAACCCATTTTTTTATTTGTTCTTTTTATTATACAAACGACCAATTGACGCCTTTCTCAAACGACATACAAAAATTTGATAAAATGCCCTTCATCTTTTTTATTGTAATTTTTTGTCTAGTTGATTGTGATGCAATAATAAAGGAATTTATTTAAAAAAATAAATATTTGTAATTATTTTACTAAATATTTGTGTCAATAAAATTTAAAAATTTTTTGTCAATTCTTTTTATGAGGAAAATATTTTGAAAAAAAAGAAAAAAAAATTATTTAATTTTAAATTAATTTTACTTTTAACTTAAAAAAATAGAATAAAACTTCATTGAGTTCATTTTTATTTTAAGATTTTGGTCACTTGTTGTAAAATTCTATTTAGTCTATATTTTCATTTATTTTATTTTTATGTTAGATTCATGTAAATTTTCATTATAATATTTTTTTTATTAAAATATTAAATACTCTAAACTTATTTAAAATATATTTTGCCTATCAGTCATCAACATGTGTCCTTCTATATATAAAGTAAATAATGAACATAAAATAAACTGATGAGAATATTCTTTTTGGGAAATCCCTTCTTATCTGACCTTGATTTTTATTTAAATATATTTTTTATTTTTACCAATAAAATGAAAAAGCATTAAAATAATATTTAAAAATAAATTTTATTTTATCAAAAAATGTTAATTAATAAAAGAATTATTATTTAATATATAAAACACCTTTTCCACCTTTTTTCTAGTTTTTTAACCAAAATTGTCCATAAACACGCCAGAGGGTAAAAGCTGTCAACACATATATAAATCAAAGAATATATTTATAACTTTAATTATGACGAGTAAAGTTTAACAAAAAAAATGTGTTAATAAAAATTAGCTTTAAATGAAAAGAAATGAAAGAAAATAAAAAGTACAAAAATATTAATCTTTAAAATAATTTTAAAAAAATATTATAAAATTAAATAAAAGGTCAAATATTTTTATAAAAATGTTTTTTTAAACTCATTTGTAATTTATAATTTTTAAAAATTAAAAATTATGCCGGCGAAATCTTTATTTATTTTTATTTAATAAAGGAATGCTAAAGAATAATTAATAACATATAAATTTAAAATTTTATAAAATGTTTTGTTATTAAAGGAATACATATTACATATAAATATTATTTTAATTCTCATTTTGCTAATAAAAAAAATAATTAAAAAAAAATTTTTTTGTAAAATTATTTATTAAAATTTTAATTAAATGAATCTTGTCTAGTCTCGAAAATAATTAAATAATTGTTATTGTTTAATATGCATCTTATTGTTAAATAATTATTTTAAAAAAGAAAGAAATGAAATACGTACTTATTAAATAAATTATAATTTAAATTTTAGTCAGCTTTACCATTTTTCCTCACCGAAAACTTTTAAGATCCTCAAATCTAATTTTATATATTTCTTTATCAAAATCTAACTAAAATTAATTACCTTCTTTATTCATAAATTTTAATTTTCTATAGAAGATATAATCTGATAAGGAGTCATACCCATCTCCGTGAACGGGGAACGTGTTACGAGGAACGGGAACTATGTTCCGTAAAAATTTTCTATTCGATATATAGGGTCATTCGCAATATAGCGATTCGATATATAGGGTCATGCGATATATAGGGTGTCGATATACGGGGTTGACCCCCTGATAAGAATTAAAGCAGAAAGAGAAAAACAAAACTTATTTTTTCTTCTTTCAAAATTATTGTAAAAATGACAGAATTATTATTACAAATTAAAAGAATCCTTTACTTTACACTTTCTCTTTATTTTTAGCCTTGGGCTAAAAATATTTTTATTTTGTAAATTCTCTTTGTTCTTTATCTTAAAAATAAATTTATGTTTTAATAAAAGGCGGGTACAAAACAAAATTTAAAAAGAAAATGCCCTCCAACAAAGAATTGAAGACCTATATATAAAAAGATTTTCAGTAAATAACGGCATCTTCAAAAAGTTTTTTTTGTTTTTGACTGCGCAATCCTTTCATTTATTTCCCATTTATTTCTTCTCCTTTATAAATATAAAACCCGTTGGTCAACATAGCGAGACATTTAAATAATTTTAATATAATATTTGGAAAAACTTTTTTTTCTAAATAAATATTACCGTCATTTTTATTAAATAAAGCTATTTTCTTTTTAATTTTTAATATTAATCATTTAGGTAATATAATTGTCAACAGTTTTACAGTCTAAAAAATTCTTTTAATTTTTTTAGTTTTTTTCTTCTCCATTTTTTGTAGAATAAAAAACCCAATCAAAAAAATATTTAAAATTCATTTTAAGCTTGGCATTTAATCTAACAATAGGAAAAAAAGAAAACAAAAATATTTTTAATCAAAAAATACAAAAAATAAATATATAATTTCAATCAAAACAAAAATTAAATGCCATCCAATATTTTTTTATTTCCATTTTTTATTTTCATTCTAAATATGGGAAAGATGTTTTTTATTGTTATTATTCTCTTTTGGGTAAAAAACTTCAAAAGACTGATCTAATAGTAAAAAGAAACGGCCGAAGATGTGTACAGACAAGTTGGGGTCCGAAAAACAAAAAAAAAATGGAAAAATGGCAATGGATACAACAAATACAACAACAGGCTATAAACACCTAAAAAAGCTCCTCATATTTATTTTAATCCAGTTCAAAAATCCTATCCGATAGTTTAACAGAAAAAATTTTTTATCAAAAATGTTTTGGTTGCCTTACATCTTTTGAATAATTTTATCTTTCAAAGATGTAAACTAATTATTTTAATGAAATTATTTTTTATATCGAAATCGTCTGAATTTTTAACATAAATAAGAGGATAAAGCTCACAAAAAAAGATAACAATCACTAAATTAATTTATGAATCATGAATTTAATTTTATATAAAAAAATAATTTTTTATTTATTTATTTATCTGTTCGTACAAAAACAATTTTCTTATTTAATGAGTCTGTGGTCATTCTTCTGTTCTTCTTTCTCCAAAAAAGGGCTTAACCATTCTTTTATTATCTCCCTTTTTTTCTCTCTAAATTAAACATTTTCAACATCATATCATTAGAAGACAATATCTGGTGGTGATGACGACCCAAATATTTTTCACCAACCAATTCTGCTTTTCCACACATAAATCTATCTATCCTTTCTCACTATACTAGTTAATGACTAAAATCGGTTGAGCGGACAAGTAGTAAATAATGAAAGTAGGTATTTAATAGATTGCTGCGCCATTTCTTTTGACAGGTAGTAACCAAATATATAAAAAATATATCCATCTTCGGCAAAGAAAGAAAAGTCCTTCATTTTGCTATCAACACCATTCCAATTTACTAAATCTATCTTTTTAGTCATTCATCTTTTTAAGCAACACCTCTCTAAAAAGAAAATATTTAGAAATAGATCCAGCAATAATTCTCTCATTTGTTTTTGCTAATTGTTCTTTCTTTATTAGCACTTTTTAATTTGGTGGCAGGCCATGGGTGGTGCGATTTTTGGGATTTTTTGATCACTAGTGGATGGGGACTGGTAGGGGAAACTTTGAACGTAGAAAAAGTACACATTTTTTGGCCAGAGGAAATGCTGTTTTGTTTTTCGTTGTTTTTATTCTTTAACCTTTTAGGCATCAATCAGTTCATCCAGTCCTCATTATAAACAAGCCCTCGATCCAGCATTCTCTTTACTTTTCGGCTTTCATTTTTATTTTTATTTAATCGGTTTTAATTTTGGTTTTTATTCTTTCTCCATAAAATTAAAAATATAATGGTTATATACCTCTATTTTGTGTACTCCTTTTTACTCCTCTTAGAGTGTACGATCTTTTTCAAAGGTGAATTTCTTAACACTCCCGCTATAATGGACCTTTTATAAAATTCATTTATAAGAAAAGATGATTCATTAAAAATATTAAAATAAATTATTAACAAGTTTAGAAAATTAAATATAGAATTTAATAAATTATTAGACAAAAAAATATTATCAAATGAGCGTGCGCAAAAGTATTCCCTTATTTAAAAGTTTTTTTCATATTTTGCATTTATTAAATAAAATATACTTCGTCATTTCTTTATCTTTTTTAGCAATCTTTAAGGTAACCTAACGTTTAAGAAGACATTCCATCATTAAACTTTTAGGGCGTTTTTGATTTATATATTTTGTTTAAAAATTTCTATGCAAAGGCGTTCATTTTCGCTTTAAAATGCTCTTTGACTTTACACTTCCCCATAAATTTTGTCTTTAATTTTAGCTAAAAGAATAAAATAAATTTTGTTAAATTTTAAATAATGTATTTGATAATGCCTTTAAATAGAAAACTGAGAATATTGAGGGGTTCTTCCTCACAACACTCTTAAAGCTAAAATTTCATAATTCTGTACCTTCCCTCTTAATATTTTTCTGTCATATTTAATTTAACTCAATTACGCATTTTCTGCATTATTGTTGTTCAATTAAAAATCTTTTTCTTATTCTACAATTTCTTTTTTATTATTTAATTGTTGACCTATTTAATAAAAAGTTGATTTGCGATTCAATTGTTCTTAAGGCGGGCATCGAAGAATAAAAAATAATTTAAAAAATAATTAACACGATTACTATTTAATTAAAGCAAAAAATAAATTATTAAATATTTATAAAAAATATTTTCAGTCAAAAAAAACTTTTTTTTAAAAAATGTTCTCAATCACCAAAACTGCCATTTTATTCAGCATTTTGTCGTTGACTTCTAATGTTTATGGACGATCAAGTAATTTAAATAAAGATATTTTCAAATAAATTTCAAACAAACTCATCTTATTTCTCAGTCGTGAAACGAAATAATGCTTATGGAGATGAACCGGTTCTTCCATCTGGAGCTGCTGGAGCTGCTGCTGCCTCACCTGTTAGCCAACCAGAAAGGACCGCAGCTGCTCCCGAAACTGCACCTACTATTGTTGAACAGAAACCGATAGAAGGAGGTTCAAATGCCCTTTCTGGAATTGCACCTGCCGGTGAGAAGGCACAGCCAGCAGAAGCGGCATCACCCCAAGCAGCACCTGGTAGATTTTTTATATTTTTTAAATATCTAAATGTATGAATTTCCAAACTTAGCAGAACAGAAACCGGCAGAGTCCCCAGCACCAGCTGCGCAAGCTCCAGCAGAATCAGCTGCGCCTCAAGGTGCGGTTGCTCAATCGCCTGCAGCTGCTGTCCCATCAACTGGAGGAGCTTCATATAGTGGTGCTGCTGCTGCAGAATCTTCTGCCCCAGCACAAAGCGCCGCTGCTGCTCCAGCTGAGTCCGTCGCTCCGGCACCTGCAGCAGCACCAGCTCCTGCTGCAGCCGCTGCTCCTGCTGAACAGAAACCAGCCGAAACTGCACCAGCTGCTGCGCCTGCTGAAGCTCAAGTATGTTGAGATTATTCACAAATTTTTTCGTTATTTTCTACATATGTACATATAATTTATTCATTCCTTTTTCATTTCAGAATGCTCCAGCACCTGCCGCTGCACCATCACCTGCTGCCGAGACACCAGCAGCAGCTGTTCCATCATCAGGTGCCTCTGCTCCAGCAGAATCAGCTGCTCCAGCCCAGGGAGCAGCACCAGCAGAACAGAAGCCTGCAGAAACTGCACCAGCACCCGCCGAAGCTGCGCCAGCAAAATCTGCTGCACCAGCTGAGGTGACTTATAAATTATTCAACATTCTAAGTTGAATTGTTATTTAACATTATTTTATAGGCTGCACCAGCATCAGCCCCTGCTGCCGCCGCTGCCCCAGCAGGATATAGCGGCGCAGCTGCAGCAGAAGCAACCGCTCCAGCTGCCAGCGCTGCTGCTGCCCCATCGCCTGCCGGAGGAGAAGCAACTGCTCCAGCCTCTGCTGCGCCTGCTGAAAATGCCCCAGCCGCTGCTGCACCACAACCATCTCCAGCTGCCGCTGCTCCAGCCGAAAGTGCTCCGGCCGCTGCTGCACCACAACCATCACAAGCTGCTGCTGCTCCAGCCGAAGGTGCTCCGGCCGCTGCTGCACCACAACCATCACAAGCTGCTGCTGCTCCAGCCGAAGGTGCTCCGGCCGCTGCTGCACCACAACCATCACAAGCTGCTGCTTCACCTTCCGAAAATGCTCCTGCACAACCTCCCGCTGCACCTTCTGCCGCTGAGTCTCCTGCAGCTGCCGCTTCCCCTGCCGTAGGATCTGGATATAGTGGCGCAGCTGCCTCAGAAGCAACCGCTCCAGCTGCCAGTGCTGCTGCGGCACCTTCACCATCCGCGGCTGCTGCACCTTCAACAGCTGAACAAAAACCTGCTGAATCTGCCCCAGCTCCTGCTGAGGTATGCCAAGACTTTGTTGATAAATAAATTATTCTATAATATTCAGGCCCCTGCCGCCGCTGCTCCTGCTCAAGCTTCAGCACCCGAGGCTACAGCTCCAGCCCAAAGTGCAGCAGCTCCGTCTCCTGCAGCTTCTGCTCCTTCAGGCGGAGCCCCTGCAGAAGCCGCCGCACCACAACCATCTGCTCAAAACGCCGCCGCACCATCTTCAGGAGCTGCCCCATATGCAGGCGCTGCCGCAGCTGAGTCTTCTGCTCCAGCCGCCAGTGCTGCTGCTGCTCCATCTCCTGCCGCCTCAGAATCAGCCCCAGCAAAATCAGCTGCTCCTGCAGAGGCAGCACCAGCACAACCAGAGGTATGTTAAATGGAATTCGAACATTTTTTATCATTTTTAACATTTTATTTATATTTATCTTTCAGTCTGCGCCAGCTCCAGCAGCTGCCCCATCACCAGCCGCCGCTCCTTCTGAAACTCAAGCAGCTTCTGCATCTGGTGCTGCCCCAGCAGAATCCGCTGCACCCGCCGCCGCTGCTCCATCACCTGCTGCTGCTCCTGCTGAATCTGCTCCAGCTGCAGCTGCTCCCTCACAAGCTGCCGCTCCTTCGGAATCTGCTGCTCCTGCCCAAACATCAGGAGCAGCCGAACAAAAACCTGCTGCTGCACCAATTGAAGTAGAGAAATATTCGATTAATTTTTAAATTTTTTTTCTCAAGTCCGCACCATCTCCTGCTGCTTCTGCCCCAGCCTCCGCTCAAGGTCCTGCAGGTGCTGAAGGTGCTTCCGGTTATGGTGGTGCATCTGCTCCAGCAGTAAACATTTTTATTAAATAAAGCTGATATCAAAAGTTCATTACTTATACAATTTAAGGCTGCTAATGCCCCAGCTCCAGCAGCCGCAGCTTCTCCAAAAGGTGGCTATTAAAAAGAACGTTGATTGATTGGAAAAATACAAAAAATTAAAACTGGGAATTTGTAATATGGCCGTTTAGGCCTCCAAAATTGAAAACAAAATACTTTTCATATAAAAAAACTTTTTGGATTTGAGAGTTTTTAGAAAAAAATTTTTTATTTATTTAAAAGGTTATAAAAAATATTAATTATTTTAAACTCTTAAATCAGAAAATCTTTTTTATATGAAATATAAAAATTCTTTCTTTTCTAAATTTTGGGGGCCTAATCGGTATTTAAAGCAATATATTAATTGCATTTTAAAAATTATTTTTTAATTAATTAAAACCAAAAAAATTAATTAAATATTTTTAACCCCTTAAAAATAATAACCACAACGACCTCTTTTACCACCACCACCCCTTCGACCCAATTTTATTTTTAAAAATATTTTTTCATTTTAACGTTCAAAAAATATTTTCAAAAAATTCTTTCCTTTGTTTTCTGTTTTCTGTTTTCAATTATATATTTGTTTAATGCCTTATTCTTGCTTTTGGTTTGTATACTTAAAATAAAAGTTTTGATTTTTTTGTTTAATTTTTAAGGGTAAAATTAAAATATTTTTATTTTAAAGAAGTAATATTTTAAGTTTTGGAAAAATTAATATAAACTTCTAAACAGCTAGTATAAATTCACCTATTAATTATTACTTGATAATTAACCTTTAGATTTCTTTGTTAAGAATAATTACCTAATTGTAATAAACAGGATAATTGAAATAATAAGACTTTATTTTAAAGAAATTTCTTTTCTCTGAGGAGAAATATTTAGTAAATGTCTGTCTTTTTCTGCATCAATTTAAGTTTGTAACGTCAATGGGCTAACATCCAAAAAAGCTACAACGAACGCAATTAAGCTAAAAGTGTGTTATTGTGTGTGGTTGTGTAAATAAGCGTAAAGATGTCGGTTTTTTTTACTATTTGAAAATTTGGAAATTTAACTAGGTTCATTTTCTATTTCTTTGTTTAATTTAATATAAATTACTAATAATAAAATAATAAATTGGTTTTAAATTTATACCTTCATTCAATTTTATTCGAAGATAAATTAGTTATTTTTACATTTATTGAAACCTTATAAACTGGAGATTTATTATTAGGAAATGCTTGATATTCCTCAAAACTTGAGAAAAAAAAATAATTAAAAATTACAATATATTTAAATAATTTTTCCTAAAATCCCTTAATTCTTTTATTTTTTCTCGAATTTTTTTGTTATTTTAAACAACTCCCCCCTCCCTTTTTACATATTTTTAGTTCAAATGGTTTGCCAAAAATAGAAAAAAGGAAATTTGAATTCCATTAAAGTTGAGTTAAGCTAACAATCAATAAAAGAGAAGCAACAAAATATTTTTTAAATATTTTTCTTTTAAAATTCAAAAAAGTTTTTTAAATAAAATTTTCCAAAATTAAATAATACTTTTTATGTTTTTATTGTTTTAAAAAATTTATATAAATTGATAGGTAGATCTTTTATTTTATTAACTAGCTAATATATATTTTCATAAATAAACCAATAATTTAAAATAAGATTTATTTTAACAAATTTTCTTAAAATCAAAACTTTTCTCATAATTTATTACTAAAATACTTTAACTATATAATTATTTGTATGTTATTTTAAATTTATTTTTACCTTTCATTTGAATTATATATTTCTCTTTCATTTTTAATATTAGTTTTGGAAATAATCTTAAAATTTTAATTCTTTGAGACTATATAATTCGAGAAATTAAGTAGGAAATTGGAAATTAATTTATTAAATTAATATTTTATATTTGTTTATTTTTTTTATTCTTACATAATAAACTTTTCCAAGATTTATTTACACTTTTTCGTTTCAGTTTCAAAGTGACAATTTGCTATGCCAATTTGCATCAATTTTAAGTTCAGTTCTGTGGATCTATTCTTTTTTTTTCTAAATTTCTCTTTTTTCTACTTTCTGTTGTTTTTTCCAACAACTTTAGTTTCCCGGTGGGAATTTAAAAAAAAAAGAGGAGAGAGTTTGCGTAAAAAGAGTAAATTTGTGCCGTATGTTCAAATACTTTCTTTTTTACCCTAAAAAACCTTTTTGGCTGTTAGCCTTTCTTTTGGCACAATCCCTTTTTTCTATCTAAATATATACGTATTTACACTTATCCTCCAATGAATACAAAAGACTTTCTTTATTTTTATTGTTAAGAAAAGTCAATTGCAAAAATAAATGTTTAGTATTTATGGATTGTCTAGGCATAAATTAAATTTTTTTAATTAATAAAATTTTGTTTTTTAGAAAATAATTAAAGGAATATTTAATTTTTTAATTTTTAAAAATTATTTTGTTCAAAATATTATGAGAGATTAAATTATAAATTTTATTCTTTTAATTTTCTTTTTTTTTAATTATTTTCTTTAGAGCTTTCAATAATCATAAAATAATTAAAAATATTTGCCTACATTTTTTTTAATATTTTTTAAAAAACATAATCATTAAAATTCTGTGATATATTTATTAAATAATTTCTTTAAAAAATAATGGGAGATACAGACAGTTTTAAAGATTTACAAAATTTATTAGATAATGTAGAAAAGGTATTTTAATTAATTAATTTTTAATTTAAATATATTTCTTTTAAAGTCAAATTCTTGGCGTAAATACGCTCGTCTTGTTCTTCCACACGTTGGACTTGTTATGTAATTTGATTTAAATAATTAAAAAAAATATTTATTTAAATAAAGTGTTGTTTGTATTTATGCAATGATTGGTGCTTGGATATTTCATAGTATTGAATCACCACATGAAGATAGAGTAAAAAAAAAGAAAAGATTAATTTGATTATTTTCTTTTATTTTATTTAGTTAAAAATTAATGGAATTAAAAAAGTTCAAGAATTAAGACGTAATTTAGCAAAAGAAATTTTAAATGGAAAAAGAAAATTAAATAAAGAACAACAAAAATGGATAGAAGAAAGAAAATTATTTTTAAGAAAATTTGGAGAACAACTTTTTCATGTTTATAAAGAACAATATGTTAGGTACTTAATCTTCTTTTTTATAATCCTTAAGTTGAGTTTCATAGAAAATCTTTAATATCCTACAAATTTCTACAAATTAAAATCCTTTTTCATTATAAAATATTTTTGTAAAGGTATGAAGATGTTCGTCCAGCCCTAACATTTATTCAACAACAACAATTGTCAAGTACAATAACTCCACATTTAGATCCCCGTTTTAGACGACATTTTTCAAAATCTCGTTCAGAAGGTAAAATGTGGACACCAAGTAGTTCTTTATTTTTTGCTGCTACAACAATGGCAACAATTGGATATGGTAATTAATTAATTATTTTAAAATTTATTTTTTTTAAAAAAGGTAATATAGTTCCAATGACAAATCAAGGAAGAATTGCTTGTATTATTTTTGCTCTTTTTGGTGCTCCATTAGCTATTATGTTTGTAAATTAATTTTTTAATTTAAATATATTTTAAAATATTTTAGAACAATTGGTGATTTAGGTAAATTCCTTTCTGAATGTACAATTTGGCTGGTAAATTATTTTTTATTTTTGATTTTTAAATTAAATAAATTAAAGGGATAGACATAAAATAATTATATTTTATTTTCCTCATTTTATTAAATCCCAATTTCAAAAATGGAATAAATGATAATATAAAGACTTTAATTTATATTTTTTATTTTATTTTCCTAGTATCGGCATTCTAAAGATAAATTTCGTTTTTATCGTTATCGAATTAATCAATCATTAATGGCACATAAATCTAATCAAAGAAGACGTTTAAAAGGTAAATATTTTATATTAATTCTTTTAAATTTATTTAAAGAACATTTTATTTCTGGAGAATTAGCTGGAGATTTAGAAATGGGAAATAATAATGATGAAAATAATTCTTGGGATGAAAATGACGGAGATGGAAGAAATCATGAAACAGAATCAGAAAAGAGAATGAATGACTGGGAATATCAAGTAATTAAATAAATTATTTTTTAAATCCTTAAAAGATTTAAAATTATTTTTTTTTATCAATGACAGTTTTATCCTTTCAAATTTTTTAAAATATAATTTTAATTATTATAAGTTCAACAAAAAATGATAAAATAAATAAATTATTTTTTTTATTATTTTTTAAGGATAAATCAGAAACAGAAGTCCCAGTACTTGTTGTTTTTGCTATTTTATTGGTTTTTAATAAATTTTTTAATAATTATTTTTCTTTATTTTTAGCTTTATATTGCCTTTGGAGGTTTTTTGTTTGCATTACTTGAATCTTGGACTTATATGGATGCTTTTTATTATTGTTAATATTTTTTTAAATAAATAAAGATTAGAATTTAATATTTTTAAAGGTTTTGTTTCTCTTACAACAATTGGTTTTGGAGATTTTGTTCCAGACAGACATGAGTAATTTTAAATAATTATTTTAATTAAGAATATATATTTATTTTTAAAAAAGATATATTGTTATAATGCTTTTATATTTGGGTATTGGATTGGCTGTTACAACTATGTTTATTAAATTATTTTTAAAAATATTTTAATTTTTAGGTGTATTGACTTAGTTGGTGTTCAATATATTCAAAAGTAATTTAAAAAAAATAATTATTAAAAAATTAAATTTCTTCCTAGGATTCACTATTTTGGACGTAAATTCCAGGGCACTGATATTCTTCAAATTCTTCGTCGTAAACGAATGTTGGAGAGACGTTTTGCTATGGGAGAGGGAAAAGAATTTATAGAATTTGTTATTAAACATGAAAGAGAGTATGTTAATATTTTTAAATTAAAAAACTCTCGTTATTAGTGGAAGAGTAATTTAACTAGTACCTAGGGAAATTCTCTTATATTTAAAATCCATTATACCACCAATTTGTATTTAATTACTTAATGTTTATGAAATAAAATTTTAATTTAAAATTAAGAGCTCTAAATCCAATTTTACAACAAAAGGCAATATTTGTTCAACCTTCACATCACATTGCCAGTCAATTACATGAAATGGATCAGCCTGAAGAAGAAAAATTGTCTCTTCAATCTGAAAAAGAAACAGCTTGGCCTGAAGAAGAAGCTATTGTTAGAGAATTTTTAAATATTTTTTTAGAGAATATTTTAATTTAAAAAAGGATACTCAACATGAAAATGAATTAGTTTTGGCTACAGAATTAATGCCTAAAGTTCTTGAGCCTGAGCCTTTCCCAATAACGCCTTCTTCAGAATCAGAACGCTCAATGTGAATTATATTCACAAAATTTCAATTTAATTTTTTAAAAATATTTTTAGAATGTATAGTCGATTAAATGATGGAAGATTAAATTCTTGGGCAGAGTCTGGACCTACTCCTTCAATTAAAAGTTCACCTCTTAGTACAGAACCTTCAATAGAACATCGACAACAAAATTATCAAAACTTCATATCTCCACAGCCTTCGCTTACTTCATTTGCCTTTAATTTTCCAATTCCTTCTCCTGATCTTAGAAAAATTGGTAGAAAAATTTTAACAATTTTTTTTTATAATTTTGAATAAACTTAATATAAACCAAATAATTTTTAAAAAAATTTAGCTGAAATTGCTCGAAATAGGAGAAGATTGGCCAGTTGCCCTTCTTTCCCTTCATATCCAGAAGAGGAAATATCCCTTGTAAGGAGTAATATAAAATGGCGTAAATGGCGCACTATAGCCTGTCCTTCGCTTGCTTTTTTTGAATTTTTGTGTTTTTCTAAAAACTGTGTTGTTAATTTGTTTGTTTCACCTTTCCAACAATTTAATACTAACAAATATTTTGAAAATGATAGAAAAGATGATTTAGGAGAGTTATTAATGGAAGGAGATTTAGAAGGAAGTAATGCATTAATAACTATACATAATTCAGAAATTCTTTCAAGAAGAGCATCTGTTTGTGTTCCTGATATTTTACAGGTAATTTATTGAATAGAAGAAAATTGGCCTAATCTTTTCTTCCTTTTTTAAGGCCCCAAAAGCACAACTTCCACGCTTTTTTGGTCAACCAGTTTGGTATTATAGACGTAGAAAAAGTTTACAACAATTTGAAGCAAAACAACAAAAACAATTATTACAACAACAAAAATCAACAACATCAAAACCAGATTCTCCTAATCAAAAATCAACAAAAATAATTTCTCAAACAGAAAATTATCAACCAATTCTTAGAAGAAAAAAACGTGAAAGATTAGCAAAAAGATATGACCCTCTTATTAGATTTGATTGGCTAGCGTTGAGTCCTCGTATTGCTGTTACTGAAGAGGGAATTCCAGCAACAATGGAACAAATAACTGAAAGGGCTCATGAATTGACAGAAATGCAATGTATGGAAAGTTTTTAATTATGTCACTATATTTTGGGCTTTTTCTTCGAAAATCGATTTCCGAAGGCCCGACGGACTGTAAATTACGAAGGAGAACTTTATTTTTATCCCTAAATAATGTTTATCTAAAATATAACAAAATCAGTTTGCCCATAATAATATTGATACCGTAACCCATTTCTCTCACTTACTCCAAACGCTAATAAAAAAGAATATAATTAAAGGTCTTCCCAAACAATTAGCTACAGAGCATCCAGTGTATCAACATATAGCAGAATTAGAACATCAAACAACAGAAAGTACAATAAGTAATTTAACAAATAAAGGAAGTACAAATTTATTAGAAAAACCTTCTACAAGTAGAAATTCATTTGAATCAATAACTCTCGGTTTGAGAGCTGTAAATAAATGGAAATTACAAACAAAATTAGAAGGAAAAAGAAAATCTGTTGCCGAACATTTTTCTATTCCTTCTACTTCTAATCAACCTATAAAACTTCCAAAAGGAAATAAAAAAGAGAGAAGAATGTCTTTATGTCCAATGTTTTCATCAAAACGTTTAAATTTAGATTTAGTTTTAAATAAAGAAGAAGAAGAATATTTTAATAGAGAAAGATTAAATTCTAATTTATCTACTTCTTCTACACCTGCAACTGAAAGAGAAATTATTAAAAGAAATTTAAAAGAAGAATTTAGACAGAATGCCAAAAGTAAATTTTTACAACAAAGAAAAAATTATTTGATTAAAGAAAATTTAAAGAAAATTGGAAGTTTAGATTTAGCTAAAGAAGAAGAAAATATTGATGACAAAACATCAATTCAATCAACATCTTCAAATTTAACAATAAATAGTCCAAAAGAACATTCTAAAAGTAATAAACAAAACATTGAAAAAACTAAAAGAGAAAAATAGAAAAAAGTAAAAAAGAAGAAAAAAGGCCTTCAAAATTTTAAAAATATTTTTTTTCCAATTTTTCAAGTTATAAAAAATAAATTTTTATTTTTTTATTTTTTATTTTTTATGTTTCTGGTGTTTCTCTCTAGGGTATAATTCATTTTTTACTTTTTTTTCTAAAATTTTTGATGTTAAATTCTCCTTAGAGTATTTGTAGAATTTTTATTTTTATAAAGTCATTATTAGTTTTTTCATGAATTGTTCTTTTATTTTTTCTTATTTTTCTTATTTTTGTTATTCTTTTTTAGTTAGCTTATTGTAATTATTTTTTGTAGTTTAATAATTAATTTGTTGGTGTTTTTTGTGAATTTTTTTTTTGTTTTTGTCTTATTTTTATGTTAGCTAATCGCTTGTTAAGAGAAATTATACAACTCTAACATTTAAATGTAATTAATTGCTTCAAATGCTTTTATCTGTCACATTATTGTTCTACTAATTAATTTTATTTTGATTGGTTGGTCATTTAACTAATTATTAATTAATTAATTGCCTTAAATAATGCGCTTAATTTAAATTTTATAAATAAAATTTTATTTTCATTTTTATTAATTTTAGGCTCCTCCTATTAATCTAAACAAAACATCAGAACTTGTTCATATTCCTCTTGTTTGTTTAAAAATATTTTTAAAATTAAATATTTTTTTAAAAAGATTTTGGATCTCCCTCCAAGTCCACCCCCTCCAGAACCAGAACCTTCTTCAATGAAAACTGAAGTATTACCAACAATAAATAAAGCAGATGAATCTTTTGTTGAAGATCCGAAACCTTCTAATGTTGAAGAAACATTACCTCCAATTGCTAGGGCTGTTGTTATGGTAAGGGGGAATTTAAATATTGGGGAAATTAAATAAATTTTAAAGAATGAACAAATTGGAGAACAAGCTAAAGATTCAAGTACAGAAGCTCAAGTAGCTCAGGTACTTTTCTAATCTTTACCTATTTTAATTAAAAAATCCCTAAATATTTTTTAATTTAAGAGATTATTGCCTTCATTTATTCCTTCAGATATGTTAGGAATTACAAAATCTGAAATGAGAAGACTTTCACCTGAACAATTTGTTAATGAACAGCAACACTTTTTATTACCTGAAACTATTCAAGTAGAAAATATTTTCTAATTTTTTAAAAACACTTTAAAGGCCTCAATTGATGAAAATGCCCCTGAAGAAACAACTTTCTCTTCTGCAGATGAATGGGATCGTTTAATGAATTTAGCAACAACAGAACAACATCCAAATATTGTTAGTTATGTAAGACAAATGATTTCTGATGTTCCACAAGTAAAAAACTAAAATATTATTTAAAAATAAATTCTGAATAGATTTCTTCTTTGGAAAGACTTTCAATATCAGAAGAAGATGAATTAATATTTTTTGCTGATACTGAGGCAGAAGAAGAAGAACCTACTTTTGAAATTGATTTGGGTGCTTTTGAATTAGTTGATGCTGGAATAAGTGCAGAAGTGAATTTTAATTATAAACTCATCTTCACCTCTCTTTGATTTTCCTCAAGAATTTTTTCTGAGTAGAGGATATCAGATTAACTCTACCCACTTTTATTATTAAAAAATATTATCATAAAAATTTTATTTCAGGAATTATTGGCAAATGAAGATCCAGTAATCTACCATAGAGATATGCCTGTCCATTCTGTCCATCATGATACTGTACAGACAGAAGCAGCCATTCAGAATTTAATGAATGCTTCTCAATCTATGTTATCCTCTCAAGTAAATGATATTTTTTAATAAAAATTTACTTAAAAACTTTAAAAGATTCCACCAACAATGGTTGCAGATAATTATTGTTTTGCTATTGATGCCGATCAAATCCAAATGGTTGATGTTTTAGGCGATGAACATTGGTGGAAACACACATCTAGACCTACTAAATATTTTTATAGGCTAATATCTTTTCATATTTAATTAATTTTCAAAAATTCTTTAGTGAAGACCTTCGTCACTTTTATCGAGTTAATTTGTTAACAAGTAGAGGGAAAATTATTTCTGCTCGATTAGCCAATACAACACCAGCAATGGGTGGTGCCGGTTCTGTTGCAGAAATGCTTCCACCAGAAATGTCTCAACAACAAGTCGGAGATTTTGGACAACTTTCTTCTTTTTCAATGCCAAATACAGCAAGGCGTTCTTTAACTTTTTGTACTGGAAGTGCTGGAAGGCCTTCTTTTGGTTTTTATTTTTTTGAAAATCTAAGATTATTTTATTTTTATTTTAAAGCAATTCCTTCTCTTGATCCTTCACAAATTATTCCACCTATGGGTGGAGTTTTACCTTCACTTTCATTATTTCCATCAACTAGTGGATTTATTGGAAGACATTCAATTGCACCATTTTCTTCTTCTTCTGCTTCTACTAGTCAACAACTACAAGAACAACAAGTAAATAAAAAAATATTTTTATTTATTTTTTAATTTAAGACTACTCCAACGGGAGGGCCTTGGAGACAACCAGAAATGGCACAACGTGGAGAACCTGTAGATTTGAGCAAAGTTTATAGGTTAATAAACCCTCTATATTGAGGGGTATATTGTTTACATCGATATTAAATAACCAAAATATTTTCCAGAGTTGTTCGTTTTTATTCTTTTTGGCGTACATGTACATCATTTCACCGTATTGTAACAATGATTGAGGTTTTGAATGAAATATTTAATCAATTCATTTAATGTTCAATTTAAGAGAGTAGGACAACCACCATCAGAAACTCAATCACAAAATCAATCACAAGGTGGTCGAAGTCCAATAATTGGACAAAAACCAACATTTGAAGGTCCATCAACAACAAATATAAGTTCTGTTCAATCAGACAAATCAGATTCTTCTTCTGCTGCCAAATCTACAAAGCCAAGTTCTTCACCTTCTCGAAGTATTCCAGATTTTCAAAAACGTCGTTTATTTGTTCAATATTTATGGAAAAATATGTTTTTAAAAATAAATAAATTTAAAAATAAATTAATTAATTTTCTAGTAAATCATCAGATAAAATACGTGTACAACGTGAATTCGATCCTAGAAGACAAAGACTTTTGAAATGTGTTGCTGATTCTGCAGCTAGAAAACGAGTTAAAAAATTTAGAAACCAAAATATTTAAAAAATTTAAATATTTAGATGACGGGGGCAAAAACACAATTTAAAAGTGGAAGTGCTGGACATTCTATGGAAAGGCATTCACCTCATCATAGATTGGTTAGATAATTACCTCTCTAACTTTTTATTTTCTTTATTAGCAACCAACACCACCAAATCAATCACCAGCACCTAGAAGTGGTTCTATTCGTTTTAGACTTCCACCAGAAGGTCCACCAACTTCAAGTACTTCATCTTTAGATGCTCCTTCTACTTCTTCACAACGTCGATTACCTCGCCCTCGTTCTTCTGCAGCTTCTCCTTTAAGACGTGCAAAAACAGAAATTGAAGATAATAACGAAATAAATGAAAATAATTCTTCAAAAAGAATTAAAAGTACAAATAATAGTAGAAGATCAACAGAATCAACAAAATCATCACCAAGAAGATAAAAATAAAAAAGAAATTGGAGAATTAATTTTAATTGATAATTATACCTCGTTTTGTGTATATTTTTTATTTGTATTTATTTTGTAAATATTTTAAATTTAAATAAAATAAATAAACTATTTATTTATACAAAAAAAATTAAAAAAATATATAAAATTTTAAATAAAATTAAAATAAATTAATTATTCTACTAAAAATTATTTTTACAAAAATATATTTTAAAATTCATCTTTATTTTCTTGTGTATGTTTAACATCTATAATATTTAATGCAGCTGTATTACTTATTGAATAACGAACTTTTGAAGCTATTTTTCCTTCTATATATTCAATTATTGCTTGATGAACTAATTTTTTTGTTTCTTTTGTAAAATTTTGGTGATCAAAACTTTAAAGAATTTTTTAAATAAAAAGGATTAATTATTTGAAAACTGGATATATTAATTAGAGAATATTTATAAAATAATAATAATTTAATGAATTTTTTCAGAATTATTTTTCCTAGTTTATCTTAATTCCCTAAAATTTGTATGTATTTATTTATTTTGTTGATGATATATTACCATCCAAAATAATATTTAAAAAAACAAACCTTTCATCATTTTCTTCAAAATAATTTTCTAAAAATTCTTTATTTTCATTTAAATAATTTTCTTTAATTTTTTCATGTTTTTCTTTACATTCTTTACCCTCTTTTTCTAATTTATTTTTTCCAAGATTACAAATAAATGAAGCCATTTCCAAAATCATTAATTTACCAAATATTTTTTGATTATTATATTTATTTATTAATTTTTGTAAAATTTTTTCTATTGAATGTAAAACAATTTCATTTTCAAATAAATATTTTTGTTTTTCTATTTTTGGACTTTTTAATAAAAAATCTTTAACTATTTGTTTATCTTTATTTATAATTATTCCTAATTTTGATTTTTCTTTTTTTATTTCTTTTAATATTTCTTCTTCTTTGACATTTGAGGAGGATGTTTCTCCTAAATTTATTTTTTTTTTTTCCATTCTTTCACTTGGACCTTCTTCTATTTCTTCTTGTTGATTATTATTATTATTTCTTGAATATTCAGAATCTGTCCACCATCCTTTTTTCTTTAATTCTTTTTTAAGTTCATTACTTTCATTATTAAGAAGATTTTCTGGATTATTTGTATCAAGTAAAGTGTGAATATTTGTTAATTCACCAACTTCTATATTGAATGGACCTAAATTTGGAATTTTATTTTTATTTAAATTAGAAATCTTTCTTTTTATTTTCCCCCTTTTTAAACTTTTATTTTCTCTTTCCCCAGTTATTCCTACCATTCTCCTCTTAATTATCCTCTTAATTACCTTCAAATTTATCTTTAAAAGTTTCATTTCCTTCTTCCTCAATTAATTCAAAATTTAAAGGCCAAGGTCTCTCTTTCATTATTCTCCAAACTTCATCATCACCAAATTTTCCCAAATTATTTTTTATTCTTTTTATATAATTTTTAAATAAATTTCCATCAATTTCTTTTTCTTCATTATTAATCTTTTCTGTGGTAAATATTTCTTTAAATTCTGGAATATTTAAAGGAAATTCAAAAAATTGATTTAAAAAAGCAAAAAGAGCAAAATCAGCCTTTAAAATTAAAAAAAATATGTTTTAATTTTAAATAAATTACCAAAGTTGGATTAGCCCCATGCAAAAAATTATTATTAATCTCTGCTTCTCTCAATTTTTTAATTATTCCCAACGATTTTAGTTCACTTTTAAATTTATTAATTAAATCTATTTCATTAATATTTTTTCCAACAACTTCTCTCAACTTGAAAAAATAAAATTTAATCAGAATTTAATCAGAATAAATTAAATAACCATTTTTTCCCAACAAAAATGCATTTGACCGTCAATAATTAATTTCTTTAAATTATCATTAATTAGATTTTCCAAATCAGAATTTACACGTTCCCAATCAATTCTACCAGGAAATCCAATATATTCTTGAATAAAATTTCTTTTAATTAAATTAATTTCTTCATTATTATTTTCTCTATTTTTAATTTTATTTAAAATATTAAAATAATCTTTCCAAAATTGTGGACTTAATGTCATTCCATATTTAATTGGAGGTGGTTTTCTTTCATAACTTTCCTCTTCTTCTTCTTCTTCTTCCTCTTCATTTTCTTTTTTTAATTTTCTTTTTTTATCACTTGCTGGAGAATCAAAATATTCAGTACTATTACTTTCCTCTTTTGAAATTTCAATTTGAATTTCTGGATCCAAAAAAGCTTCTGGAATTGCTGGCATTAATTGTTCACGAACACCTTCATCTGTTAACATCCAATCTAAACCACCTGGGCCTTTTCTTGGAGAATTATTATTATTTATTTTTAAATGGGCAAATGCTTTTGATAAAAATCCAGGAGAATGTCCCTCTGATTTTGCCATTATTATTTCTTCGTTTTTATGGGGTATTTTAATATCTATTGGACCAAATTTCTTTCTTATGGTCATTCCACCCTTGGGTGTTGCTGGTGCACTATTTGATGATGATGATGTAGTAGCTAATTGTGCTAATGAGCTACTTTTTGGAATTGAAGGATCTCTTCGAAATGTTTTGTCAGCAATTAAAATTCTAAAAATAAATAAATACGAATAAGATGAATAAAAAAAGAGAAGATGGAAAAATAAGGGTGGTGATCAAGTCTTAAACAATTCCCCATTATAATTTAAAAAATAAATTACTTTAACAATGTTCTGGTTGCAAATTTTCTAATATCATCATTTTCGTCACTCAATTTTTTATAAGTATTTCCCTTTTTTCTAATTTCTTCAATTATTTTTTCAGACCCATCCAAATATTTTCCATTATAAATAGCAAAAGGAATTGTTCCATCAGTTTTTGAACCAAGAAAGAATTGATTACTTATTCTCTTAAATATATTCATTAAATTATAATTTAAAGTTTTTTTACATAAAAAGGAATTTCTTTCCAAATTAAAACAGATTCAACATAAAGACACATTGCTCCAAAATATGGGGCATTTGATGTTCTTGGAAAAACAAAAAGATAAAGTATATCTTTTTTGGCAAATCTTTCATCAACCAAAAGATGTTCTTTATCCATTGTTCGCAATTTTAAAAGGCCTAAATAATATAATTACTTTTTTGGAAAAATTCATTGGATGGGATAGAACTATCGCCAACCACCTCTCAAATAAAAGGCTCCTTCTTTAATTTATAGAACCTCTGTTGAAGACTTATCTTTTCGTATAAAAAACCCACCCATCTTTTAAGAAATCTACTAAATAATATTTTCATTAAAATAACTTACCATCAACAGAACAATTTAATAAAATAAATAAAATAAAAGACAAAAAGACAAAAAACATTTATTAAAAAATATTTTTATTAAAATTGGGATGTAATTTTTAAAAATAAATATTTTCTTTTAAAATTTAATTCTTTATATATTCATTTAAATTAATAAAATAAATTCACATGTTATAATGAATGCCAATAAAGTGCATGGACTTTTTACCACATAAAAGTGCTGTGCCGCCTTTAAAAATA
>ABLG01001333.1:0-24519 GCA_000172435.1 Meloidogyne hapla | reverse complement strand
GATTAGTCCTCTATTTTGGTCGAATTTAAATTAAGAGATTTAATTTAAATTATTTTATTTTTTAGCTAATTTCAACGTCTTGAAATTAATTCACTAATTTTTAATTTTTTAAAATTATTTTCTATACTTAATTATTTTAAATTTTAATTTAATAAAAAAAACATTTCCATTGTCACAAAATATTTTTAATTTATTATAACATTTTATTTAAATTTAATTTATCCAATAAAAAAAATTTTTTCATTTCTAAATTAATTTTTGCTGAATTATTTTATTTTAAATATATGTAACCTATAATTTTATTAAAAAATTATTTTTTTTACCATAATTTTCTTTCCAATTTCCCCAATTAACTAATAATTTATTTATCCAACGTAAATAAAAACTTTTTTTTTCTGTACATCCAATTAAATAAATGTATTTTGTTAATATAATTAAAGGTTATTTTAAATATTTTTTAAATAAAATAAAGAAAATTGCTAATGTTAAAAAGAATTTTTTATAAGAAATCTTGTGATTGACATTTAAATAAACAGTATATATTTTTGTTGTCTTTGGTCTTAAAGTTAAGTACTTAAGGTTGTTGATTCTCTCAATTTGAATTATCTAATATTAAATAAAAGAAAAATCTCTAATTTTTTTTTGAAAAATGGTAAATAAAGAAGAAGCAATTCCATTGGTTCGTATTTTCGGTGCCATCTCTTACTTAATATTTACAATATTTTCCCTTACTATGAATATACTTTTGGCTATTACTTTATTAAAGGTTAATTAATTAATAGTAAAATTATTTAATTTATTTAATTAATTAAAGGGATGGAAACATTTTCGTAAAAATGCATTTTATCGAATTGTTTGGCAATTAATTTTTGCTGATCTTTTCGCCCAAATAGTCCAACTTATTGTTGCCGTTCCAACAACTTTTGCAGGACAAAAGGTTGGCAAAAATAAATTTAAAAAAAATTGTTAGAAATTTAATTTTTTTGAAAGTAAAGAGAATTAAGTATTTTATATTTAATAAATATTTTCATTATATTAAATCTTAATTTTTAATGAAACTATTTTTTAATCAAAAAAGATATTCTCTGATTCTTGGCTACCTTTTATAATTTTTATGCAATTTGATTCAATATCATTTTATTCGAGTATGTACTTTACTGCTTTGATGACTTTAAATCGTTTTGCTGTCTTCTTTTGTGAATCTTTGAATGAAAAACTTTTTAGTAATCGACCAATGAAAATGTTTGGATTAAAAAATATTTAGAAAAATAATTTTTTAAAGAATTCTTTTTGCAATTTGGTTATTTGTTTTTGGTTTTATTATTTCTTATTCTTTATCTGGTTGTCTAAAAACATTTTCTCCTACTGGATTTTTTATGTATAATATGTGCAGTTCTCCAAATTCATTAAATAGTTTCTTTAGACTGGTGGGGGAATTTTTAAATAAAAATTTTTAAAATTAATAAGAAATATAAGAGGATGTAAAATAATTTAAAAAATAAAAATAATTTTTCATTAATGAATATAAAAAAACAAAAAATTATTTTTAAATATTTAATTTTCTCAGTGGGGCTATTATGCAAGTACTTATTTACCTGCTGCCATGTTGTTGGCATATTTAGCAATTTATATTCGTGTTCGATATTTTGTTAATGCAAATTTATTTAAAATGAGTTCAATGGAAAAGGAGAGAAAGAAAAGAGAGAAAAAGGTTCTTTTACAGGTAATTAATTAATTAAAAATATTTTGGTTTAGATAATTCCTCAAGGATTGGTAATTAATTAAAAAGAAACTTCTTGTCCCTATGTATTCAAAAATCATTCCAAAAATTCCCTAAATTTACATTAATTAATTTTTAAAAATTTAATTTTCAGGCATTTTTAATTTGTGGATTTTTAGAATTACAAGATTTAGCATTTATTTATATTCCAAAAATCCCTGTAGAAGGTCAATGGAGTTATTTACTTACATTTACAATTAATTGGAGTGGAATTCTTTTAAATTCAATGAGTCCAATAATTTTATTTACTTTTAATAAAGAAATATCTGAAAGAATTAAAAAATTGTTAGAAAATATTTTTTAATTTTTAAATAAATTTTTATTTTAAAGAATTGGAGGTATAATTCCACAAAGATTTTCAACTGTAACACCTGTACATACAATACAACCAACAGCGATACAACCAGCACAACAAAGTATTTAAGAAAGAAAAATAAATCGAAATAATTTTATTTAAAATTCTTTTTTTAATTATAATCTTTAATTTAATAATTAAAAATATACATAAATAATAAATTAAAAATATTTAAATAAAATAAAATTTGTGTTGTTGTTCTCCATTATTATTATATTTTTAGCTATAAAAGTGTAACTCGGAAATTTTTTTTTTCATTCCCTTTAGAAAATCTTTATTTTTTTCATATTCTCGCTAAAAATTACAAAGATAAAATCTGTGAAAGATCAATTAAATTTATTTATAATTTATTTGTGTGTGGTCTTTTTTTAATAAATTAAAAATATATAATTTATTTTTTTTTATTTTTTAAATAATATAAAATATATCTATCTGACAGTCCTTTTATTAAATTTAAAATTGTTTTTATTTTAAAATTATTTATTTTATATATTTTGGAAGGATTAACCCAAAGATTTTAATTAAAACAAAAATAAATGTTTTATAACTAATTAATAGGGTTGTCCAAAACATGCAAATGCATGTTTTGTATGCGGATATGCCTTGAAGAGAGAAGCTCAAAAATGGTGTTTTTACATTGGTACGAGCATTTAGGACCCGGTTCTTAATGCATATTTTTGCATATATCGGCACTTCTGTGCATATTTGCATATCGGTGCATATTTTGCCATATTTTGCATATTTTTAGCAAAATTTGTGCATATTTTGTCATTTTTTTGAGAATTTTTGCCTAAATTTATGCAAGTTTATAATTTTTCAAAAATTTTTTCTAAAATTTTTGTCAAAAAATTTCTTCAGAAAATTTTTGAAATTATTTTTTAAAGAAAATTTTTACTTAAAAATTGATTAATTTGTAATTCTAACTTAATTATTTCACATTCTACTGCAAAATTTAACATTTTTAAGTATAATTTTTAATATTTTAAGTAAATTTTTTGCTTTTTGAGGTGAAAATCTAGTGCATATTTAAGCATATTTTTCAAATTTCAATGCATATTTTGAGCATTTTCGGTGCATATATATGCGCATATTTTGCGATTTTGCGTGCATATTTTGGACAACCCTACTAATTAATATTAATTTTAGTATTATATGCATATCATTACAATAATTATTTTATTTTCAAAATTGAAAAGAAAAAATGTATTATTCTTTTGGAAATTAAATATTTTTAAAAAATTTAGATTATTTTTATTAATTTTTATTATTTTATTTTTAATTTATTTTTATTCAATATTTTTATTAAATAATCAAAAAATAATAAATAATAATCAAAACTATTTTTTTAATTTAAATAAAAAAGAAATAATAAAAAAAGAAGTATTTTAAAATAAAAATAAAAATATTTTTTAAATTTAAAGATTTTAAAAAATAAAGAAATTAAACATTGGAGTCAAAAATGGTTACAACCAATAAATTTAAATATTAAAGAAGAACCAGAATTTGATCGTTTTATTTTTACTGGAGTTATTAATGGACAACTTGGAAATCAGGCAAAATAATTTAAAAAAATATTGGAAATATGTTTTGGAAAATCTTTTTCTATTTTTGTTGGTTGATTGTTTTTCAATCAAAATATACAGAATGCCTTTAGTGGCTAATTCAATGTTTTATTGTCCAAGTTCGGGCAAAGTAATTCTTAGGATACTTGAAAGATATCGAAATTTATGATGTTAAAAAGGAAAACCTTTTTTTTCGAATTTCCAGAAAGATTTAATTAACTTTAGACATCTGTTACGTCCCAATAAGTCGATGTGCAGCATAACACTTTATCAATAATAACAATAGAAGTGATGGTGGAGATGGGGAAGGAGCAGACGAAGGAGATCAGGGACTAGCCGGGCTAGTATGATCCGAATAGACTGACGCTGACACTGGCTTTTATACTAAACTTGACTAAGGGCTTTTATACAAAGCCCTTCTCTAACACATACCTAACACCTCCCCCCTTGAAAAAGGTGGATCTTCACTCTTTCAAAATGGCACTCTAACCACAATGGTTAACAATAACTCAATTCCAATGTGCCACTATAACCTCAAAGGCTATCAATTCAATAGGAGGTGTCTCAAAAGCCTCAGCGTCTCTAATACACTCACTAACAATATTGTCAACAAAACAAACAAAATACAAATAAATGTGGGAACAATGGGGCAATAGGAATACAACAAAATCAAAATTACAATACAACAATACAATACACAAAAAATTTTACAAACCAACAATATTATCATATTTAACATATTCCTTCTTCTGGCAGCAGGCTCTACATGGCAAACGATCCGGACAGGGCAAACGCACGTTCTTGCTGGTAATCGTCCTTGCGTTGGTAATCGTCCTTGCGTCCTACGGCACTGCTTATCCAGAAGCGTCACTCACACTTTCACTGGTGTCTTGTGACTTCACTAAATTGCATTTTGGCACTACATTCAACTCTCATTTTCTCATCTTTGTGCCTAAACTTTCAACTCATGCAATTTCACTCTTTTCACTTCTCACTAAAATCCTCCATTGGATGTCAAACTCACTTCACTAACAATTCTGCTAGTGAGCAGTTAAGTGTACTTTCTCCGTGTACTGGACTAGTTGGCTCGTGGTTTCAATACTAAACTTCAATACTAATCTACTAACAAACCACTCAAAGGATGTCAATACATCCTGCCCTTTGTCACAGACTCAGGTACAATCAATCACTTAACTAAACTTAGTTACACTAAGTCTGAGATGACTCCACTGTGCGCTGGACTACTACTTTTTCACTAATAATCTCTCTACAATCTCCTCAGCGCACTTCACTAAAACTCAAAATTCTCTTTTCAATGGCTCTACGGCCTAACACTTTTCTCAACAATTTCTCTCTGGTCTTACACCTCGGTCTTACACTACTGCCGAATGCCAGAACTACAATCTCTTTTTCAACTAAACTAACTGGTCTTATACTCGGTCTTACTCCACTGCCGAATGCTATTTCTTCTCTACTTTCTGGTCTTACACTTGGTCTTACCTCTTGCCAAATGCCAGTACTACTAACTTCTTTTCACTACTAATCACTGGACATCAACTGTCCGACTTGATCGGCAAATAATCGCGCACTCCCAGGACCACTAGGTTTCATTTCAACCTCTAACTTCCGACCACTGGCACTCTTCACTGAGTCCTTTTTTGGTCATTACACAAATCTCCGGTCCACTGCGCACTACACTAAATTTTCGCTCCTTGCCGATCACTAAATTACGACTTCTGTCCAAGCCTCACAAATCCAAGCCATCACTCACTTCCAACACTGCACTTGTTCCAACACTCACTGTTGTCGTGCCTTTCTGTTGCTGTTCTGCTGCTGTTGTTGTTGTCCGACTGTTGACGACTGCTGCTCGCACTGTTGTTCACGACAGCGCCACTGTTACGTCCCAATAAGTCGATGTGCAGCATAACACTTTATCACAAAGATAATAACAATAGAAGTGATGGTGGAGATGGGGAAGGAGCAGACGAAGGAGATCAGGGACTAGCCGGGCTAGTATGATCCGAATAGACTGACGCTGACACTGGCTTTTATACTAAACTTGACTAAGGGCTTTTATACAAAGCCCTTCTCTAACACATACCTAACAACATCAAGGCCATTTAAATTTATTTGTCTTTAAATAATTAAAATTTAGAATATTTATTAGATGTTTCGTTTTGCCTCACTTTATGTAATGGGAAAAATGTTAAATCGAACACCTGTATATATTCACAATGATAATTATTTAAAACAAATTGAATCAGAAATGTCAAAAACCTTTCCAAATTATTTCAAAAAAATTTATTTTTTGGTAAAAAAAAATATTTTTTAATATTTTAAATATTTAAATAATTTTAGAAAGAAAATTTTACAGAATATGAGAAATATAAATTAAATTGGATGTGTTGTGATTATACTGACCCTAAAATGTAAATAAATTAATTTAAAAAATATTTTTTAATTATATTTTTAAAGTCTTTTAGAACATAATAAAAAAAGAGGATTAATGTTAACAATGGGAATTCATTTTGAAAATTATAAATATTTTCATAAAAAAAGAGAATTAATTTTGGAATTATTTTCTTTTGGTTTTGAAGTTAAAAGAAATGCTGTAGAGACTTTTAATAGAATAATTAAGTAATTAAAATATTTAAATAATTAATTAATAAAAATAATTTAAGGGAAGACAATTCACATAAAATTTGTGTTCATACACGATTTGGTGATTTTGTTGGTCTAGGAGAATCTTTAAATTTTCAAGTAGAAGCATCTATTGAAATTATTAGACAAAATATAACAAAGAATTTTATTGTAAATTTTTTCA
This sequence comes from Meloidogyne hapla, assembly GCA_000172435.1. NCBI lineage: Eukaryota > Metazoa > Nematoda > Chromadorea > Rhabditida > Meloidogynidae > Meloidogyne > Meloidogyne hapla. Next base: position 17,998 of record ABLG01001333.1, on the reverse strand, counting down.
GGATTTTTCAGATTTTTTTTTAATTTCAGGAAAAAAGTATTAATGGTTTTTCAATTATATTTTTTGGAACAGATCAAAAATTTGTGAGAAATATTAAAGTTATTAATAATGAGGTAATTAATTAATAAAAATATTTAAAAAAAAATTTTTTTTCTAAAAGATTTATAATAAAATTTATTATTTTTCTGAAATAAATATGCAAAGAGGAGAAGAATTATATTTTGCTCAACATTATTGTAATACATTTTTAATTACGGCATTTCTTTCTTCTTATTCATTTTGGATGGGTTATTTAATGCCAACGGTTTAGAGAAAAACATTTTTAATAAAAAATATTTTTTTATTTTTAAGAATCGTTTAATTTATTATATTAGAAAACATGTTTACATTCTTGGATATCATATTGATGGAAAGGAAGCTTTGCCACCCGAGTGGATACCTATAGAAGAGCATTGGCTTTTTGATCATTTAATTAAACAATATTGATATTTATTTATTATTTATTTATAATTGTTATGTTGAATAATATTTTAGTTCAATAAAAATTTTATTCATTACCCATTTCCAAATTATTCAGTATCAATAAAGTCCCACTGTGTGATAATGGGATGTTTGGATTTAACGATTAGGAGATTTTATTGTAGAACTATATCTACTCTAACTTTTACTATAAAAGCTACAGTAAAACCCTAATCACAACACCAGACGACTACAACGGCTAGCGACAACTTGCAATTTAACAACACTTGTCTGCTCCTGCTGAATGGCCTATGCAATAGAACAACTTTTGGCGACTACGCTCTTCCACTCCATCGACTATGGCGCTGTTTGGACTTTTTCATCACTAGCATTGCTCCTGCTGTTTTCGGCAACGATCGCGGCACAATGTTGCAAGAAGAAAAAGAAGGACAAGAAAGGCAAAACGAAGGATGCTGATGATATGGTGGAGGCCCCAGCTGATGAGGTAAGATGAGATTTGACTACATTTAATCCCAATTAATCGACTAATAAAATTATTTTTTTTCAGAGTCCCAAAAAGGAAGAAGAAGCCGATGAACCCAAAGGCAAGAAGAAAAAGAAGAAAGGAGCTGCTGACAAGGCGAAAAAACCGGCGCCGGCAAAAGGGGGTCCAATATTGAAGGAGGAAGGAAAGGCTGAGGGAATTGGTCAAGGACTAGCATATCAAACGCTCGGCGACTTGAATAAGGACATATTCTTGCAAGGAGCTCCAGGAAAACCGGCACAGACGAAACCTCTCTCATTCCCATCTACTGAAGGACCACCAGCTGCAGCCGGCGGACCAAAGGAAGTCAATGAAGGACAACAGGAGGGTGTCGGACAGGGCCAAGACTATCAAACGTGGAATCAGCTAGATCAGGTAGATAGATTATATTTTATGTGATTAAGATAGTTTTTTAATTTGTTTTTGTTTGTTAGAATGTCTTCGTCAAAAGCAAAGGGGGTCAAGTGCCATCGGATCTTATGAGCAAGAACCCGGCTGAAGGAGCGCCGCGTGAGGGTATTGGACAAGGCCAGGACTACCAAACATGGAATGCTCTAGACCAAAATGTCTTTGTCAAAGATGGAGCTAAGGGCAAGCAAAGCAAAGCTGGAGACGGATCAAAGGTCGATGAGGGAGCGCCGCGTGAGGGTATTGGACAAGGCCAAGACTATCAAACATGGAATTCGCTTGATCAGGTAGATCTCAATTAATTAAAATAATTAATATTAAATTTATTAATTTTTCAGAATGTGTTCGTGAAGAAGTGAGCGACGACAACTACAATCCTAGAGCCTTGTTTGCCTTGAAATTCTCGAAAGCTTCAATATTCAACCCCTAAAATAATTGTTCAATCGGTGATGTGTGTAGTAGTATATTATTGTTCGATATATTGTGTATATTCATATGTATATATTATTTCTGATTCACAAAATGTGTTTGTTTTGTTGTAATTATTGTTCCCTCCCAATATATTTCCCTATATTGTCTGTATTGTATATAAATTGGTTAATAAATTATGAATGTTGGTAGTCTTGTATACTAGTTTTTGTTGATATCTCTGGTTGTTTGTTTGCTTTATTTTTATTAGAAAATATCTAGAAACGAATTAATTGAAATTTCTGAAAATATGGAAACAGCCACTTTTTTATCCTGCAGAAACAAACGTTATATTTTTGGAAACGGAAATCCAAGAAAACAAATAAATACATATACCTATATATATTCTGTATTTCAAGTATTGAGAACTAAATAAATACATATTTTAAAAATAATTTTATATTTGCCAAAAATATATTCCATTAAAAAACGAGTATTTTTATTCTTTGTAAATTAAAAATATATGCATATTGAATTAATAAAATAATAAAAATTAATAATGAGGTTTTTAATATGTTGGGGCTACCGTAAACAAACTTAGGGGGTGAAAGTTGATTATTCTGATAAAAAACAATAAATGAACTGACACATAATTTAAAAAGAAATTTTTTCAAAAATCTTTTCTTTAATTAAAATTTAAATTAGGTAACCCTTGTTTGAATATTTCACGATTTATCTGAAATATTTAAAAATTATTTTTACAAATTCTATTAATTTTTGAATTAATAAAACAAAAATAAATCTAAAAAATATAATTAGCTTAACATATATTATTTAAATAATTCCCATTTCTTGTAGCCAAATAGCAAGAAAAAGCATTACAACAATAAATATTGGGGCAATTGTAGCTATACCAATTATCCACCAAAGAGAAACTTTAAAAAATAAAAATAAATATTTTTAAATAATTTATTTAAAAAAATACTTTTTTGTCTTTTTTCTTTAATTGGAACAAAAGTATATGAAGGTGGTTGAGGATAATAATTTTGTAATATTGGAGAAGAATTTGGTCGAGAATAATTTAATGGAGAATTTGCACGTTTTTCATAAATTTCGTATGTCTCACCAGGACCGAGAAAATCAACTCTAAAAATTTTATTTGAAAATAAATAAATAAGGTAAATTCACTGACAGACAATTTACCGAATATTTTTATATTTAAAAAAATTTAATTTAATTTTCTTCAAAAAACATTTCAAGAAAAATCAAAACATTTTTAGACAGAGAATTGTTTTACTTTTAGTTTTAATTATCTTTAAGCTAACAGAGTATATTTATTTACCTTTTCATTTTTTTAATGTTGTAAATTAATAATTTTTATTTAATTTTAAAAGAGTAAAATAAAATTAAAAATTAATATTTAAAGAAAAAAAATTAAAAAAGAGCATTTAAAAATTTTATTTTTATTTTTTCTTGAAAATAAACACTTATTTACGTTTTTTATGAGTGGAAAGGGTCGGCTGGGGATCAACCCAGAACATCGAAACCCAAAACATCGACACCCAGAACATCGCACCTAAAACAGCGAATTTCCCAAAATATCGAAACCCAAAACGACGAATTCCCCAAAACATCGAATACCAAAATAACAGTTATTTGTTCACTGGTAACAATTATTTGTTCGCTGTACCAACTAATTGATTATTAGTCACCATTTTATCGTTTACCAATTATTTGTTCATTGGTTAAACCAAATATTAACATATTTTGGTATTCGATGTTTTGGGGAATTCGTCGTTTTGGGTTTCGATGTTTTGGGAAATTCGCTGTTTTGGATTCGATGTTTTGGGTCGATGTTCTGGGGTGGACCCGTCGGCTGCATGAGCGTGTGCATGTGACAAAATCGATTTTTCAAAACCTTAGTTGCGCGGAATTTTTGTTAAAATAAATATATTTTTGAATGAAATAAGGGGTTAAACAATAAAAAAAATTAAAAAAATATATTTAAAAAATATTTTAAAGCTTTAATTTAATTTTATACAGTTAAAAATATTTTCTCATTCAACTCCTTCGTGACAAGCTTTATTGAAGTAAATAAAAGAATTTATTTCAATAAGTCGAATATAGGAACAACTAGAAGTGATAATAAAAAGATAACATTAAATATTTTTAAAATTAAATATTTATTTTATTTAATATTGATTGGTACATTTCACAGCTTTTTCAAAATTTACATCTTTTCCGAGAGGTATCCTTCTCAGTATTTTAAAAAAGCCATTTGGATGGGTTCTTGGATTTTGATCATCATATTGTGAATAAAACTTTTTTTCATTTCCTTAAAAATAATTAATTAAAATATTTTAATTTAAAAAACCTTCTAATAAAATTTCTTGTTCAAAATTATTTGTCAAAATATTTAAAATACTTTGGTCTTGTCTGTGACATTTTGAATTACCTTCATAAGGTTCTAGACAAATTATTGTAGAACCAGGAGGGTCTATACATTCTAAGGTATATGCACACAATAATGCCCTTTAATTTAAAAATATTTTTATTTATTTTTTAAAATATTAATTAACCATTTTAATAATTTTCTTGTATATTCATTTTTTTGAATAATCATTAAATTAGCTTCATGCATTCTTTTCCATGACTTTCCTGGTGTCATTTCTTCCCAATAATGTGGAATGTATTTGTAAAAACCTTTAATTAATTTAATATGAAAATATTTTCCTCCTAAACAAAATAATTAAGAAACTGATTTTCAGCTATAATATAGGTTAATTTCAAACTGGACAGAGATTAAAACGATTAGAGAGAAATTTAATTTCATTTAAATATAGGTAAAAATATAGGTAAAATAATTCTCGACATTTATCTAGTAGGACTGGAAGACAGGAATTGTTTGGGAATCTCTTGGAAAATGATAATCACTTAACAAAATTTAATTATTTAAATTACCAGAATATGTAGCAAAAGCAATGCTATGTCTACTATCAGCAGGCATTTGTAATGAACTAATGGTTACATTTTCAATTCTATCAAAATAATTATTAAATCCATCATAAAAGAAATGTACACCAGCATCACAATATATCATTGTTGGATATTCATTGAGAACTTCCTTTAAAATATATTTAAAAAGTTAGCTATTATTATAGTTGACATATTTATTAATTTTAAATATTACCGCAATGACTACCATTTTCCAAGCAAAAACTGTTATTTTTGTAACATTTGTTGGAAGAAGAGAAAAATTAAAATTACGCCATTCAAAATTACAAATTTTATTTAATTCTTCCATCTTTTTTAATAAAAAATAATTTCAATAGAATAATTAATTAAAAACCATTTCTTTATTTTCAGTAATTCCACCCAAATCATAACCAATTATTTTTATTTCTTTTCCTAAATTAGATCGAATATCATAAATACTTTTTCTCATAAAAGGATAAAATTTTGTATTGGCAGCTGTTACAAATACGGCACCATCTTTTAGACGACGAACCAGAAAAGAAAAAAAAAGATTATTTTTATTTTTTAAATTTTTCTTTTAAAAATATTTTCTGATTAGTAAAAAAAATAAAGGTATTATTTTTAGACAAATTTTTAGAACGCATGGATTTAAATTTAAATTAATGCTTTTTGTCTAGACAGAATAATCCAATTTTATCTTCTCTTATTTAAAAAATTTATTTAAATCACCAAAATAAAAACTTACTGGAATATTTTCATTAATTTTATGTTTTTTGTCTGTTAATTTATATTTTTCTAAAATATAAATTAAATCACAATTAAATTTTTTGCCCCATTTAATTGTACAGCAATTCTTCTGATTTAATAATAATGGATATGCCATCAAAAATATTAAAAAATAAATTAAAAATTAATTTAATTAAATTTACATTTTCTCCATCACAATAATTTTGTTCTTTATCAGAATTTTCTTCAAAAAATTTAATTCTTAAATTTTCTGATTTTGGACATTTATTACATTTTGTTTTATTTAAATCTTCTTTTTTAATTTTTCTTCTTTCATTTAATTTATAAACATTAAAAACAGAATTTTCTGATTGCCAATAATTTAATAAAATAAATAAAATTATTATAATAAATAAAATAATAAAAATTCTTTTAAAATTTTCCATGAAAGATTTTAGTGAAAATATTTGTTTGGGTCGATAAAACAATGAAAAAAATCTATACATTTAAATATTTAACTTAAAATAAAAGAGAGAGAGAGAAATGTTTATTTTAAATTTTTTAAAACGTGGATGATTTTACTAAATCGGAAAAAAAAAATTGAAGATTATTAAAAAAAAAGTCTTGGTAAATATTTGACACAAACTCCATTCATGTGAATTTTGATCCTAAAATCTGTTAGATTCCTTTTTAATATTTTTTTTCCTTTCCCCACGCCCTTTATTTATATTTTTTATATATTTCTTTTTTATTTACGACATATTAAAAATAATTAAATAAATTATTTGTATATTTTTTATATGATTTTATTAAACAAGCTTTTTAAAAACAATTCATTTACTTATTAATTAACCTATCATTTACTAATTTATTTTGTAGAAATTACAAAAAAAATACAAAAAAAAATAAATAAAAAATACTCGTTTTTAATAGAAAAATATTTTTGGCAAATATAAAATTATTTAAATATTATTTAGTGAAATGTCTTCCATAAAGTACATGCCTGGGAAATATTTTAAAAATATATTTTTCCAATTTAAAAATTTTACCAAATTATGGCCAAGATTGCTAAAAGAATTCGGCTTTGGTGATATGGAATGATTATCTTCTATATTGGATTGACGACTATTTTGTTGATGTCGCTGATCTTTAGGTGAAGGTAATCGACGAACTAATGCACTTAAAATGTAAAAGTTTTGTTAAATAACTTTAGGGATTAAGAGGCATAATAAGAATATGGAAAGATGAGAGGAATCTTTTGAGATAAAAATTAGGGAAAAAATACATTATAGAGATATACCGACACCTGAACACATTCCTACACCTAATCTACTCATTTCTCCTAGTAAAATCCCAGTTACTTCTTGCTTCACCATTCTTTCGAATAAAACATCTAATCTGTTTCAGAAATATCTAACCTAAAAGGACTGTGTTCTCTTGCAGATTGTGTTGTTCTTGAACCAACAGAACTTCTTGCACGAACACCACCAAATAATAAAGGGGGAAGGTGAGAAGTGTTTGGAGGAAATGATGGTCTGCTGGGTTGTTCAAGTGATAAACTATGTAAACAACCACGCTTAATTGATTAATAGAATTTATTAAAAAAATTGTAACAGATGTAAATCACCTCAATCCAAGACTTTCTTCTTACTTGATTAACCCCTGTATTTCTCATACCACTAAAAGTTGGTCCATTAGGAAGAACACTTTCATCAGATAAATCACTTCCATTACCTTATATTTATTTTTCTTAAAATAATTTTCTTAAAAAGACCTACAAATTCTTAAAGAAACTTCAGATTCAAGTGAACATCTTGAATCTTTAGATTCCCTTCTTTCAGTCAAAGCACCTGCTACAGATCCAATACCTCTATCCTCTTCAAGACGACCATCTGCCGAAAGAAAAGACATTTTACGACTATCACCACCAATTGAAGGTCTTGTTGCTGCGGTAATTAATAAACGAGGGAGGTGATTTGAAGACATTGAAACACGTCGATTGCAAAGACGGCGACTACAAATAAATATGAAAGAAAATTTAGCGGAAAGGGGAAGAGAAATTATTCGTAACAATTAAATTAAAAAATAACTGACTAATTATTTTCTTTTAGTTGAGTATCGTCAGAATCATAGCGAAGTTGTTCAATTATATCCAATAGAATTCGAGAAGAACTCATTACCTTTATTTAAATTAGAAACTTTTTTGGTGAACTAACACAATAATCTAATTAAAGAAAGCCTAATTAAAGAAATTAAAGAAAGCCCCGAGATATATTTATAAGGAAAGACAGAGGCTAACTAAGAATTTTCAAATTTAATATATCTTTAAATTTCCTTACATCATCAAAATGTGCAGGAGATATTTCAGGCAATGCCAAACCAAGAACTAACTTTATTTACAAATATTTTTAAAATATTATTTAAAAATTAGTAATTTATTTACAGGATTAAGTAAATGATGTGCAATAACAAGAGGATCACTAAAACGACTAACATCACAAGTTAAAATTCGTTGGACAAGACGAGATTTTGAATGAACAATAGCTGGATGTAAAGTTGAGCAAACTGAAGTTAAAGTTAATAAATAATGAAGTGTTTGTGTATCACAACGATCACTTAAATGTCCAATAGCTACAAGTAAATCTATTTGACGCTTAAATTTAAAAGAAATTTATTTTTAAATTTAAAAAAAATGTAAAAGGAGAGGGAAAATGAGAGGCACAAATTATAATTATTATAATTCTTATTTTTTGGAATTTTATTTAAGAAATTGAATTTAACGATCAAAACTTGACTTTTTCAATAATATAATTACAACAAATATTTTTCTTGTTTTGGAGACAAACAAAAAAATTTTTGTTGGAAAATTTTGTAAAATAAAATATTTAAATTTAATTTATCTCCAGTTTATGTCAATTTTAAGATATTATTTTAAAAAAATAAAATAAACTTACAGAAATTTGTTCTTGAAAGAATTGTGCTTGACTTTGTAAAGTTGGAATTAACCTTTTACTTAAATAATGATTTGGAATAAATTCAACAATATGTGGTAATGTACGAACAGAATTTTGCTTTAAAAATAATTATTTTCTTAAATTAAAATAAAAATACTTTTAAATGTGGATCTGTTCCTTTAAGAAAATAAATTAATAAATCTAAACAACGATCTTCTACTTGTTCATCACTTAAACGTTTTAATATCATTGGCATATGTGAAAGTAAAGATTGACTTAACTAAAAAAAAATAAAAATATTTATATTAAATAAATAATTTAAATATTTTTAAATTAATAATAATTGCTTAGAAATTTATGAATTAAAATTAATTTGTATTTTTTCTAATTCTCTATAATGCTAAAGGAATTATTATAAATCTTAAAAGAATCGAATAAATTTAATATAATTTTGATTTTTAGAAAAATTAATTTTTTAAATTAACAAACAGATTTTTCTTCAGCTGCAGCAGTAATTTGTCTAAACCAAGGTCTTAATCTGTGTATATTATGACTTTCACAATTCTTTAAAAAAAATAAAAATAAATATTTTAATTTTAAATTTAAAAAAACAACTTTAAGAATAAAACAAAGTGGACTAATTAATGCTGGCATTAATTCTGTTGTTCCTTGTAAATGTTCATTAAAACGGCGAAGAATTCTTCTAAACCAAAGTGATTCGGGAATTTGTGGAAGAATTGCACTTAGAGACTTTAAAAAATATTTTCTTGATTATTAATTTTATTTACATGTCTAAGAAAGGCTGCTTTATTTGCTGGATCAAATTCTTGTGCCAAATCATCTAATTGTCTTAAAGCACCAAGTGCTGGTTCATCAAAATGTTTTATCTTTAAATTATTAATTTTAATTTTAAATTTTTTATTTAATTTTAACTAATGCAAGCATTTGAACAGCTGGACGTTTTTCTACTTCTTTAGATAAAACTTTAACAAGTGATGCTTTTAAATTAGGACCAAGTTCATTAGCAATTAATTGTAATCCAATATCTAATTGTTCTATAACTATTTGATAACTTTCTAAATTATTTTTAACATCAATAAGTCTTTTCCCATCTTAAGAAAATTAAAAAAAATATAAAGAAAAGAGGAATTATTTTTTTACTTGAATAAATCCAACAAATTAACACTCCAAGTGAAAATACATCAGCAGCCGGTGTTACTGTTTGTGCATTCTGAATTAAATATTCGGGAGCGAGAAACTGAAAAAGAATTTAATTTATTATTAAATATATAAAAATACATCCAAATCAGGTTGAAGACATGCTGGAAGCTTTTTTGTCCAAGGAAAGCAAGGAAATATTCCCTTTTAAAAAGGAAAAATATTTTTGAAGAATTTTAAACTAACAGGCTTTTTAGGTGCTACAGAGAAAGCAAATCCTCCAATTTTCCAATGTTGAAAAGAAGTAACAAAAATAGCCTGAGGTGTCAAATTTCCATGAAGAATTTTAGCATTATTGTGTAAATAAGAAAGTCCCTCAACTAATTGTAAAACACCTAATTTCATTTCTAATTTATCTAATTGTTTATTATCTTCATCTGATTGTGAATTAATAAAATCATCTCTTTCAAATAATAATTTATCCAAAGTACAATATAAAGGTTCACAAGCAAAACCAATCATTTCTTTATTTTCCACTAAAGGATTTAAAAGTCGTAATATTCGAGGATGTACAAGTTGTTGCAATTGAGACAAATCATATCTTAATAAATCCGAGAGTCCAAGTCGATTGGCACGACCAAGTCTAGAAGGTCCTTTTACGTTACATTTTTTATCAAATAAAAGAACAGAAGCATCCTTTTTTAAATTAATTTTCTCTTATTTAATTTTATTTCCCTCAAAAAACCTTATCAGTTCCAACAGTTGCTTGTGCAGTAAAATGATGCCAATGGCCAGAAAGAGTTTGGCCTGTAGCTTGAAGGCAATGAAATTGTGAATCTAAAGGTGTTGGCAATGCAGGCAATGTGGAAGAAGTGAAAAAACGATGAGGAAATGATTGAAAACCATTAACAGAAGAAATGGTAGAAGAAGTGGAACAAGTTGAACCACTTCTTTTTGCACCTCCATTAAATCCAGATTTTGAATTAGAACGTTGTTGTTGAGGTGATTGAACTCTAGATGAGGATCTTAGAAATATATAGGTGTATTTTAAAAATAATTTTATAAACACCTTTGTTCAATAATTAATTCATTTTTTAAATGTCCATTCCCAGTCAAATCAGCAGCTGAAATAGTTCCAAGACTAGAGGAAGCTCTAGATTGGCTTTCGCTACAAGTAATATCATTGTTGCCAATAGCTAGCGAATGCTGGCAGATAAAAATAATTTTTATTAAATTATAAATTTGGCAAGATATTTTTAAAAGGTTTTTAAAATTAAAGTCAATTAATTATTACCTTATGAGAAGGAAATGGAGATTGTGCCAATTCTCTTGTTTCTCCACTCATGGAAAATGCATTTAATAAGAGAGAATTAATGGAAGATTTATGACTTAAAAATAAGCTCAGATTAATTTTTAAAAGCAAGAAATTAATAAATATAATTAGCTAAGGATATAAATAAACTACATAGGCATAAAACTACAAATATTTATTTGGGGGGTTTTTAATAGATTTATTTGTTTATTGTAAACAAAGATCAGTATGAAATAAGATTGTTTATAATTTAAAAATAAAAATTAATGCCAAAAATATAAAGCTATTTTCATTTTATAAATTACAAACAAAAAGGAGAAGCATATAATTCTTATGCATTTAATAGATGTAGTTGAAAGGAAAAGCAAATTACCTATGAAAATGGTAGGCGCTCAGCCGGAAAGAAATGAGCGAAAAAAGGGCACACACATCTTACGCAATTGGTTTGTTGTTCTTTTTTTTTATTTAAATTAAATAAATATAGTTTCAAAAAAATAAAAACATAAAGATAATAAAATGAAACAATTTTGTATTTCTTTTAACTATTTTTAGAAAATAACATTTAAAATAATTGTAAATATTTAATTAAAACAAGCTTAAATCTACTTAATATATATTACATCATATATTATTTTAAATTTATTTTTAATAATACAAATTATTAGATGTAAAAATAATGATGATTTTTTATAGTTTTTAAATACACGTTCAATTTATTATCTCGTGTTTTTATATTTTTGAGAAATTTGAATTTCCGGTCACTAATTTTTAATCATTTCAATTATGAAAAATCAGAATAACTGAGAAAATTCAGATGAATATTTATGAGGAGAGAATATTTCATAAGGAGGTATTTTATGAATATGGAATTAAAAGAGACGATAAGAAATGCTGGAGAATGCGCTAAAGGCAAACAAAAGCTGAATGCAATTAATGGAATAAGATTGTGAGGGAGTTTAAAGCGAGTGGGTGGAGAAAAAATAAGGAAAGTGTGAGAGAGATGGATGGACGGATAAAATTGAAAGAATTTAATTTGGCGTAAAAATACTACTTGGAACAAAGAAGGGCATTTATTAATAAAAATAGAAAAAGAAAAAACGGATATTCTATTTTTGATTTTATTTAATTAAATCAAAAAATTAAATTAAAAATTAAATTAAAAAGGCTAGAGAAAGCGATGTGGTTTATTGAGAGAATAGAGACCCTCACAGTGAAATTTAAAAAGTTTTACAGTTAAGGTAAAGTTGAAGCAAAGAAAAAGATTATTAATTTTCTATAAAATTTAATTTTAATAGGTCATAGATATTTTATTTTCATTTTATCGATAAGTATAATAATTACTAAATGTCAATTCTCGTGGGAGAGCGCATTCTCCCTCATCAATATTTCTACCGACAGTCGCCCATTTCATGAGAATTAGGTTTGCTGACTTTATCCTCCAGCCGCTCAAGGGTAATTGCATTCGCGCGGCATTGGGTAAGTCAAATGAAAGAGAATGGCTTTCATGTGCAAGCTATACTGACAGCCAAATGGTTAGGTAATAAGAATGAGTAGATAAAAGGAATTGGCAAAAAATGTAAAAATGAACGTCGAATAAAATGTAATAGTTTGAGGAAATAGAAGAAAATGAAGGGAAATGACACAAGATGTTAGTTATACACTCTTCTCTAAAATAATAAATACCCAAGGGTAATGACCAAAAGGGATGGAGATGAATGTCAAAAAAAAGGTTAAGGTTAATTGAAAGTTTTAAAAATTGAGAATGAATGGAAACAGAATTTTGTATGAATTTATTTAATGATGAAAAGGTTCATTATAGCGAGAGTCGTTTTAACAGTATATCCGTAAAAATATTTCAGCTAATTTTATTTGGATTTAAAAATTAGTTTTAATAAAAATATTTATTAAATACATATCAATATACATATTAATATCAATATTTTATTTATTAAATTTTCAGAATTTTATACATTCTAGCTAGCATTTTAATTAAAAATTGTTTGTATAAATTTTAATTTAATATTCTCTGTGACAATTTTAATATAGGTAAAATGAATAGAAAAGCGAAATATAAAAAAAGGAAATGAATTTGAATTTTAGCAATGTTATAATTTAATTAAATTAATTAAATCAGAATTATTTTTATTAAAAATTTTAAAAATTTTAATTTTTAACTTAAAAAATAAAAAATTAAAATAAATTTGTTTTGAATTTACGAAATTTTTAATAAAATAATTAAAATCTTTACTTTCAAATGGCGCAGAATAAGAAAATCTCACAGTATAAAAGGTTATAAAATCAGAAGAAATTAGCCGTTTTCTAAGTTCTACGTCTAAGCAAAGTTTGTCAAATCTGTCTTTATGCAGCTGTTTATTGTTTCTGGTAAGTAAATTTTGTTTTTTTTTGATTTAAATAATTTATCAATTTTTTAGACGGCTGCATTTTGGAAAACCACTGGCCGATTTGGGCATTAATATCATTTGTTTTGTTGATGTCCATCTTGCTGTTCGTCTTTATGGTCACTTGTTGCTGTGTTGCTGCTAGAAAAGCAGAGGAGCCGTATCCTGAGAAAAAGCAAATAAAATCTTTAATAAAACAAGTAAAGTTTTAACAAAATTGAACTAAAAAATCCTTTGCCTTTTTAGAAAACTCAAAGTTTGCCTTCATCTAATCGACCATCTTCACCTAAAAAACAGGCTAAATCAAAGGATAAATCCAAAAAGAAATATGAGCAAAAACAAAAGAAAGAACCAACAAATGACTTGGAGACAGCTGCCTATCTTACTCAAACATTTTATCCAATTCCATTGGAACCGCGTGGAACTCAGAGGACGCCAACTTCTCAAATGAGTGAAAAATGTATGCCAGAATCAATTTTGGTCGTTCGTCCACCTTCTGACGAAAAGTTGTCGCCAATGATCGAAAAAGAAAGACCGGTATCGGTCAAAACGGCAAGACAAGTTGAACGTACACCTTCGATACCATCAAACAAAGAAGGGAGTAACGAAGTTATTCATGTGGAAACTTTTCCAGTAATTACTATCTCAGCAGGACGTGAGTTTTTAAAAAATGATTTTGAAAAATTAATAATTTGATTATTTTTAAAGAAGAAGGTGATATTGAAGCTGTAATACGTCAATCACTAAAAGGAGGACAATTTGATTTTCCTGAAAAGAAAAATAAAGAAGGAAAGATACGGCATCAGAAGAAAAGTGATTGATAATTTAAATTCTATTGTTTGTTTTTGTTGTTCAAAAATAGGTTTTTAAATAATATTAAATGAAAATATTAAATGAAAATTAAAAAAATATTTATAAAATTTACCCATTAATTCTCTCTGTATTTCACTCATCTATTAGTTTTTTTGTTTTAAAGGTAAAAATAAGGGATTTATTTATTTTTTCTCATTAAAGAGAAATGAATGAATTACTTTAAAAAAGCCAACAGTTGTTTATTTTTATTTTATAGAGGGTCAAAAATTTCTTTATGGATTAAACTCTATAATTTACAAGCTTTTATTTAAAGAAAATCGTTTTTATCATTTTTATTTTCTTAATATAATTTTTTTCTTTACTGATAATTAAAATTTAGGAATTTTTAAATATTTTCTTTTTTCATAAAAAAGAATTATAAATAATTTTATGCTATTTTTATTTTTCCTTTTAAGATTATTTCTCTTGGGATGCAATCTGCTTAAAAAGGCGACCTTGATTGAATTTTTGTAAAGTCATTCATAATTTTAAGAAAAACTTGTTCCTTATTTTTGTTATAAAAATAAAAAATATTTTTTTAAAAATTGTCTTTGTTAAAGGATTAAAACTGATTTTATTAAATTCAATAAAATTGATTTAAAAATAAAAAGAATAATTCACATGATCAATTTTTTGAAACCATTTTGTGTGCACACACAGACACAAATTAATATTTTTAAAAAAACGTTTTTTGAAAGAATAATAATATTAATTTAAATTAATATTATTTTTATTTTATTCTTTTTCTAATTTTTTGATTACTTTCCTTATTATAATTATAAATAATTTTCACTTAATTTTCACCGATCTTAGCACATCTAATAAATCTTACAATCTCGGGAATTGTCGATAAAAGTTTAGCCAATTTGACCTTATTTCTGATTAGATTTCTGAGGGAAACCAAAAAAAAGAATAATTAAATAGATATTTATTTTAAAAAATATTCAAAAATATTTTTAGCTTAAATTATGGGATCAAATGAATAAATAAATGATCGATTCTCTTGATGAAAATAAATAGCCTTTAGCAAACTAATAAAAGGGGAACAAAAAGATTATTTTTAATTATTAATTATATTCATTTATTTTTGTTGGATTTTATAAGATAAATCCCCAACAGGTTTAACTTTAAATATTCATATATTCTTGATATTTTAAATGAAGCTATTAAAAATATTGTTTTTTATTTATTTTAACAAATAAATAAATATATTTTTTAGCAAATTTTTGGAATGAAAAATGTTAAATTTTTTAATGTTAATAATCACAAACACATAAATTAATATTTAATTATTTTAAATAAAATAAATCATATTTTAATTAATTAAATCATTTTTCTGCCCTAAAGAGTCTATATTTATCTAAATAAATAATTAATATTGTTTTTCAAACAATTACTTTATTTACAAGTTAATAGCAAAAATCATATTTTTCCTCAAAGAGAAATTGAGTTTTAAATGAAGAAACATTTTCATGTATTCATTTCAAAAAAAATAATTATTATTTTTAACAATTCTTCAAAATTTTCTAATTTAAATTTTATTAAAAATCTATCCATCGAATATACAATTAATTTTAAATTTATTCACTCTTTATTAATAAATTGTTTAAATATTCTTATTAAATTCAATGACATTTGTGATTTAAAGAATTTCTAAGCTTTTTTAATTTTTTTTCATGAATAATTATTCTCCTTATTTTCTTCTTTTCTTCTCTTTCACTCCTTTTAATTAGCCATGCAAAAGAATTTATTTATTTTATTGGCATTCTCTTAGAAAGCTTTTCCAATGCTTTTTCCCAAGCTATCCAAAGAAATTGACAAAAAATGTTTTCTGTTTTGGCATATTGATGATGATTGACGGCATTTTCTGTTTTGGTTTCTTTTAACTTTTCTTTTCTTTTTATTAGTAAATTTATTTTTGACATTTTTTTCTAAAAAACTTTTTTACTTAAAATTAAGCTTTATTTGTTGCCTTTTATTTTCTTTTTTAAAAATGTTTTAAAATGCTTTATCATATGGAAAATATTGGCAATATTTAGATAAAATTAAGGATTTTTATGGTTTTCTATAATGAAAGAAAATATACAAAAAATTCCGAAAATCCATTTTATTTTCAAATTAAAAATAATCTTTATTTTATTCTAAAAATTTAAGTAGAAAACCCAGTTAAATCCAATGAGTCTTGAAGACGGTGCTATTTCCCTTTTCTCTCAAAAATTCCATTATAATATTTGTTTGAAGCCTATTAATTTATCTTACTTATTTTATCTACAAAAGGAAATGGCAAAGTGAGTGAAAAGATTTAAAAATAAATAATTAATTTGTGTTTTGTTTTTTTTTTGTTTTATCTATTTAATTTAATAATATCACTATAAAATTATTTTTCCTAAAAAAATATTTTTTATATTCCCTAATGTGTTTGTGATTAAAATTAAAATATTTATATTAAACAAAATTTAAATTAAAAATAAATAAAAATATATTTATTTATTTTCACAAATTTATATTATTTAATTATTCTTTTTTTTTCATTTTTTCCTTTAACATAAATTAATTTTGACTTTATTTTTCTTTTTTATTTTCTTTATTAAATTATTTAAATCTTCCCAAATACCAAATAATTCATTTTCTAACAATTTAAATTAATTTTAAAAAAATTAATTAAGGCTCGGCCTGAATGTATGCGCTTTCTGGTCAGGCTCGCGCTGCTGTGCGTTTTGTTTCTACTTTTCCTTTTGGCACTTTCAATTCATCAAAAAACCTTTATTCGAAAAGAATTACCCGAAATAATTCAAAAAGAGAATATTTCTGTTAATAAAACAAAAACAATTATTAATAATTTTTTAATTCCTGTTCGTCCTAAAGAAAATTTAAACGAGCCAACAGAAGAAGGTTTTTTAAATAAAATTCTTCAAACGATTTTTCAATAAAAAATAATTTAAAATTAAGACAGAGAAGCTCGTCGTCTTTTACAACTTTCTGGAGGAACATCTGACGACGGCATTCCTGTACCTGTTGGGCAACATCCAATTAGTGGTGGTGGTAGTGGGGCATTCCCTCAATTAGAAACGGCTGTAGGTGCTGGACTTCTTTTTCCCATTGGAAGATATCCACCTGGAAGTATTCGTGGGAATGACATTCATGGACAGTTGACATTGAATGTTGCTGTTGTACTGATTGTTTCTTTACTTTCAATTGCTGTTTTAATTACGGCTATTTGTTGTTAGTTTTTATTAAATTAATATTGAAAGTATTTACTCATTGGGGAAAGGAAATGTGATAAAGATAAATTATAGTTTAATTCTTGTTCCTAGGTAAAAAATATACTTAAATATTAAGTAGATGTTAGATTATCTAAACAATAAAATTTCGATCTAATAAAATACTAAATAATTTAAAGGCGTAATAATCTTAGCATTAGCTATGGATTCAGCAAATACAATTGATGAAAGAATTAATAATCGTTCTTCTTCTACTGATTTTCTTTTTTCTACATGGCCTCATTTAATGTTCCCTCACCCTCAAATAGATGAAGAAACGGGGTTTTTTAAAAATATTTTTTAAGAAAATATTTTCTTTATTTTTAAAGTAATCCATTAACTGATGATGAAATAGATGAAGAAATAATTAAAAAAGAAAATATTGAATGCAAACAAGGAATCAATTGGGAACAAAAGTAATTGTTATAAAAATAAATAAAATAATTAATTTTTTTAGTAAACAGATCTCGTACATTTAGAAAAAGACAAAAAGGTTTATTAAATATTATTTCTAACTAAATAAGTTTTAGATCAACAAAAAA
>ABLG01001336.1:0-17083 GCA_000172435.1 Meloidogyne hapla | reverse complement strand
TTTATTGAAAGAATTGTCTTAGAATATAAATCTAGAAATACTAGGTAAGCATTGCACTGCACTATATATGTCCTTATATTTGAAAGAATTATCATAGATTCTAAATCTTGAAAACCTAGGTAAGCATTGCCCTGCACTATATATGTCCTCTTTAATTGAAAGAATTATCATAGATTAAAAATGGGGGAGGGCGGGAGGTAAACATTGCACTGCACTATATATGTCCTAATAATTGAAAGAATTGTCATAGATTAAAAATCTTGAAAATAGCTTTTCTCGGGTCTATTTTAAATTTAATTTTAAAAATTTTAGGCAGATTCAAGCCTTGTTAAAGGAAAAGAAGACTCATTTATTGGCAAGCTTTGGAGCAGTATATTCAGCAGTGGAGGTGATAATAGTACTTCAACTAATACTGATTAATTTGGTTTATAAATAATCGGCTGGGTAAATTGTTTTTTTTTGAATGTACACATTAAATAAATTTATGAATATTTTTGACCTCTTTTGATTTATTTAAAGCGCATTTTGTTGAAAAATTTTTTATAACATTTGTTTTTATTAACCTTAAAGTAAATTAATTTTTAAATGCGCATATTTAAAAGACATTATATATCACTTTATAATAATCACCTTTGATCTTTAATTCATTGTCGATCAACTAAAATCGGTGCTTTTTGTATTTAAAAAATAGGGAAATATTTTTGGGTAATTTAAAATAAATTGGATAAATTTTTATTTTTTAGATTTTTTGAAAGTCAGACATCTCAGAAATTAACCTTAAAATTTAAAATAACCATTTAAAAAAATTAAAACACTGATTGTAGTTGAATATATTGTTTATTTTAGAGTTGTGTTTATTATCCTGTAAGGGATCTTTTTAAGGATATTTAAAGATACATTCAATTTTATTTTCTAACAATTTTTATATTTTAACTATTTTTTGTTTTAAGACCGTTTAAAAATACGGAAATATTTATTTGATTTATTTATAAACTCATCATCGGTTGTTTAGGTTGTCTTTTGTCATAAAATGTTGGTGCTTGGAGTAAAATCCAACAAGTACCAAATACACAAGCAATTGAAAAAATGATAAGAAATAGGCGGTCGAATACCTAGGAGGGAGGATTTTAAATTTTTAAAAAATATAGAATTATTATATTACCATAGCAACAAATTTCCATTCCATATCAGCCTTTAATATAAAAGATTATTTTCAAAAAATTTATTTTAATATTTTTTTAAATTCAAAATTTACTTTAGTATCTCTATCCTTTTTCTTTAATAATTCAGCTATAAAACATAAATTCTCAAAAGATTGTAATGCTTTTGATGAATTATATATTTTAGCTAATTTTGTTGCTAAAGGTGATTTATTAGTATTTCCTAATTGTCCAGTACTTCTCAAAAGAGGAATTCCTTTTTGTCCGATTTGAGGGAAATCACGTTCAAAATTTGCAAATAATTGGGAAGAAGAGGCAGAGCTATAACCTGGATGGAAAATATTTTAAAAGATTTTAAGTATCTTTCAAAAGGTTTTACGATTTCCTTGTGGAAACCTTCTCATAAATACTGGACGTCTCATCATTAAAAGTCTAGGCAATAAATTAAGAAAAATCCTTCGGACGGTGCTGCTCATTTGGTGTGTTGTTGGTTTACGAAAATGGAATTGTAAAGCTAAAAAGTTTTTTTTTAAATTTTAACTTTCTTCGAGGATTGAAATGAGTTGTTCCCTTTCACAAATTCATTGGAATTTTTCCCTCATCTTCCGTCTTCGATAGCTTTTCACTCTTTCCTATAAAATTACACCCTCTCCCTGAAATTATCTTTCTTAAATCCCTAATTTCTATTCACATTTTAAAATCCTTTTTAAAAACTCACATACAACAGTAATTAAAACAGAAAGAGTAACTAATATCATTGTAAAAAGTAAATATTTTCCAACAAAAGGTAAAGTTGTGCTATTAGCAGGAATTATTTCTATCTAAAATTTTAATTAATTTTAGAAAATAAATTAAAATTTACAAGTAAAAGAAAGAACATAGTTAAAGCAACAAGTATATTAATAGAAAGTGAGATTTTTTCACCAGATTCTGATGGAAGGTAAAAAACAAGTGCTGTGAGAAATGAAATACCAACACATGGAAAGACTAAATTGACAGTGTAAAAAAGAGGTTTTCGACGTAAAGCAAGATTAAACTAAAAAATATATTAAAATTTAATTTTTAAAAATAAATTGAATTTACATCAATTTCTTCATAATCACCATTTTTAGAACCCATAAATCGTTTAAGGCGTCTTTTTGCCTGAAAAAGAAAGAAAATAATATTTTGCTACTTTCCCCATTTTTTTAAAATTTTCGACGATTTTCTTTCTAATCCTTTAATAATGAAAACTTCATGGACTTTAACGATCAACATATTTCCTTTAGACAATATTTATTTGTTTAAATCCTCCCACTAACTTGTGTTCCCATAATATCCCATTCCACGGAAGGATAATAATCACTAAGATCTATTCCATCTTCTACAATTGTTTCAACTTCTTCCTGTCCATAATTACCAATAACTTTAACATCTGTGCTGCTTTCATTTACCAAAGTTAAATGTAATAAATTTGTTGGAAAAGACCACGAGGCGAACTTTAATTTTTAATAAATTTGTTTAATTTTAAAATATAAATTATCATAGTAATGAAAGATATTTACCTTAAGATGACAATTTTGTTCGTCAAATGGAAACCTTTTTGATTAAAAAAATTTAAAAATTACACAGAGGAAATTATACCATTGAATATCAATCTTTAAAATAATTATTTTTTTTTTATTTTTAAATTTAATTAAATTTACTTGACAAAGTGATTTAAAAATAGCTGGAGGTTCCCAAACAACTCTGCCGTCAGAATGAAGTGTTGCTTTTGTATTTATTGTTATATTATAAAAACCTTCAGCATTCTATTTAAAAAATTATTTAAGAAATAGTTCAAGACTCAAATGTGCTTAAAAGAATATACCTAAAAGTCTAATGTATTGACAGAGAAGAGTAAAGTACTCTATGCTCTCTAACTTTGTCTTTTATTTTTAAGACATTTAATTTTTAAAACTTATAAAGACTTTTTGTTTAGAATAAATAGAAAGGTTTACTTACATTAATAAGAACAATATCTGGCACCTTAAAAATAAATAAAAAAAATTTTTGATAAAATATTTTTAGATTTACCCAAATCATTTCGTAAGGAACATAAAGAACAGAAACACCACCATATTCAGAAGGTTTCCAACTTAATTTTCGGTCAAACCATTCTTGTTTTAGCCAAACTTTGAATTTAATATATTTTTTTAGAAAATAATTTTAAATTCTTTAATTTATTTGAGTAATTTAAAATAATTTTAAATACATATACCTATTAATATTTATTAATTTACATACCAGAAATAGTCATAATCTGATCAAGTTCATGCTTAAAAATTAAGGGAACTATAAATTAGAATAGTATTTTGTTTATTCCCCAACTTCAATCCCCGATAGATTTTTTTCACTTTATCACACAGAACAATTCCAAAACTAAAATTTTACTTTTCAAATATCTTAATCTCAAAGTAATATTTTTTAAATTATTTTCTTACCACATCAATGATTTGTGAAAGTCTAAGCCTTAAATAAACATTAATTGCTTCGTTAGGATATGTTGCTGGTCTTCTATGTCTATTATATGACATCTTTTAATTAATTTTAATTTATTTAAAATATTTCAATAAAACCATTAAATCATCAAAAAGTCTTTTTGCATTTTCATTAGCCAAAACAGTTTGTGGAATATTATTTGTATTACCAAAACAAATTAATATTAATAAAATAAATAAATAAAATAAATTAATTAATATATAATTTTGAATAAATAAAGACATTTTATTATTTTTGTTTTTTGATATTATTAACATTAAAAATTATCTAAAAGGAAAAAATTATTTTAAAGAATTAATAGAATTCTTTAAATTTTTAAACAAAATGATCTGAAATATTTTATTTGAGAAAATAATTTTAAAGAATTAAAATATTTTGAATTTTTCTAGTATTATTTTGATTTGATTGTTAACTGGAGATTGAAATGGGAATTGGAGCATAAAGAGGTTTTCCTGTTTATTTAATATTTATTTTTTTAAACCTAATTAAATTATTAATTATTTAGTTTATTATTTAATTTATAAAATTACTTTGAAGAATTATTTTAACTAAAATCGACCACTGAAAAATAAAAAGTGAAAAAAGAAAATAAAAAATACTAAAAAAAGAAGACAGCTAACAAACTCAATATATTGCTATAGTCCACATAGTTATTGCAAGATTTTGGAGGAATTAAAGGAAAAGAAGATGAAACAAAAAATTTGGGCGACACTTGGCTTACATTGACACATTTACTTTTTTAATAAATAAAATATTTTACATTATTATTTTTATGTTTTTTTTTGAATTTATGGATTAAAATTTTTTTAAAATTATTTAATATTTTTTGGGTTTATTACTTACTCATTACACTGTTAATATAATAATTACCTAATTTGAATATTGTTAATAAAAAAATCTGGCTGGAAATGTTGTCAAGGTATATATCCTTTATTCATACTATTTGATGTCAAAATGTTCAATAAAAATATTTATTTTATAAATTATTAAATATTAATTTTAAATATATTTTTAATTTAATTTTAAATATAGTATTCACATACTTAAATCTTTCCTTCATCTATATCATCATCTAAATTATTAATTAATTGTGCTATCCATTCTGAAGCTTTTTCACTAATTTTTTCTTCCAATTTCTAAAACATCAGAATGACAAACATCTAAAGGATTATTTAAATCAAGACAATTTGTAATTAAAGAGAAGGCAAAACAACGAATTCCTAATTGTCTGGCGACCATTACTTCATGGCAAGTGGACATACCTTTTTTGAAAAATATTTTTAAAAATTCATAAATTATATACCAAGAGCATCACCACCCAGTTTGGCAGCTAAAGAAACTTCAGCCATTGTTTCATAATGAGGCCCAGCATTCATTAAATAAACACCTTCTTTTACAGATATACAAAGATTTTCAGCTAATATGATAGCCTTTTTTCTGAAATAATTAGAAGGGTATTTTTAAATGAATGTCGAGAAGGAGAATAGGATTTTATAGGGTCCACTTAGTTTTTCATACAATTATTAAAGAATTTTAATTTTATAACCTTAATTTCTGATCATAAGCATTTTGCATTGACACAAAACGATTGCCAAAACGAGGATTATTAAGTCCAACAAGAGGAGAGAATCTATACAAAAATTCAATATTTAAAAATTATTTTCTCTCATTTACCCCACAAGTCCAGGCATAAAAATATGATCTTTAAGTATCATTAAATCCCCAACATTTAAATCTGGATTGACACCACCAGCAGCATTTGAAGCTATTAATGTTTTAACACCCATCAGTGCCATTAATCTAACAGGCATTGTACACTTAAAAAGGTAATAAAAATAAACCAACGTCTCCAATCCTAATAATTTAACAAAAACAAACTAAAGCCATATCCATATTTTGTTCATATGGGTGAAATCTTCCCTGTAAACAAATACAATATTTTCCTCCTAACCAACCAAAAATAACATTTCCTTTATGTCCAATAACTAAAAAAATTAATTTAAAAATGTTTTTTAATATTTTTCCAAACCACTAGGTAAAGGAAATCCTGGTAATTTATCAAAAGGTAAAATAATTGTTTTTTCCATTCTGTCTGCTAAATTATTTAAACCAGAACCACAAATAATTCCAACTTCAGGAAAAATATTTTTAATACCTGCCATTGAAATAATTCGTTTACTTAACCAAACGAGATCGTTGTATTTACGTGGACTTTTTAAAAAAATAATTTTAAAAATTTAAAAATAATTTACTTAATTTTCCGTAAACATTTTTTTCTAAAAAAAGAAAATGGAGAGGATTTAAATGATTTTTGATGTTTTCGATTGTTAGATTCTAATAAAGTATCATTATCTTCAATATTGCAGTCATTTAATAATTTTTCTGTTTTAGTGGATGAAGACATTTTTAAAAGAATTTTGATAAGTTTTTAATGATTAATTTAAAAATTTTATAAAAAATAAAAATCTAAAAAAAATATTAAATATAAAACTTCTATAAAAATTATTAAATATTTATTTTCTTTATAAAAATCTTATTTAAAATGAAGATATTAAAATAAGATAATATCAAAAATAAATATTAAATTAATAAAAACAAAGTTTAGAAATAAAGTTGATTCCGATATAAATGTTTCTTTATTGACAAAGCAATTATTGTTCTAATATCCTGAGTAGGGTTGGCCGGTATCGGGATCCCGACCCAAAATCGGTATCGGGATTTCAGAATATTGATACCGATCCCGATACCGATCCCGACTCGGGATTTAAATCGGTATTAGCGACCGGGATCCCGACCGGAATCCCGATACCGTCGGGATCATGAGGGATCCCGGTCTCTAATCCCGACTTAAATACCGGCACGGGATCGGGATTGACAAAATCGGGATTCGGGATTCAAAAATGTCGGGATTATCCCGACCGATCCCGACCGGGATCCCGATACCGGCCAACACTAATCCTGAGCAACAGTAAATGAATAATATTTAAAATAATTAATGTCTTTAATTAGTCAATATTTAATGTTTGGCTTAATTAATTTTTTATCAGTCAAATTTTTTATCAATGCAATTGGAAACATAAAACTACTCTTTGCTGTTTAACCTTGTAAGGAAAAATATAAAAATATAATTTTGATTTAAGAAAATATGTAAAATATATTTTATGATGATTAAATATAAATATAAGTTTTATAAATATGTTTTTATTAAATAATAACAGCCTTGGCAATTTTTCAGGCAAGAAAATTTTAAAAAGGCCAATAATTATCTAAATTTTCTTAAAATGGCATTTTTCATGTAAAGTGGTAGTTGTATCGAAAGGATAAAATAATTAGTTTTTTAATTAATATTTTAAAATAAATATTTTATATTTTCCATTAAAAATTTATTTACCTATAAATACCTAATTAAATCTTTTTAAATTATCTATCGAGTTAGGCGAAAGTGAAATATTTTTCTTATTACTATAAGCAATTATTACATATTATTTTATTGTAAAAATGTCTTAGGGTGTATAAAAATATATCGATGAGAATATTAAGTTGAAGAACTTGCATTTATTGTTTAATAACATTTGGAATGGAAAGAGGTCATAATATATTATTTTAATTAAAATATTCTTTAATTACCAAAAAATACAAATAATTTTATAAATTTTGTATTAATCCGATATTGAGAACATCCTCGTCGAAATTACTCAAAGCATACCAAAATCGGTAAGATTATGTTTTTATAAAGTTAATTAATAGCCTTGCAGTGGTTAAGATTTATCCCATTTAAATTAAATATTCTTATGATTCAAACTAATCGGGATAGATGAGAGGGGGAATAAGTTAGAATCGTTAAAAATATTATCTTTATTAGATTAAATATGTATAATTTTTAAGTCTCACAATCAACTTGAAATTAAATTTTAATTTATTTGTAATGGCAAAAACAAATAAAAATAATAAATATATACCTAATGAATTAATTGTTGATATATTTAAAGCAACAAATAAAAATACAACAAAAATAAAACAATTAGAAGATAAATTAGAAAAGTAAAAATTTTAGATAAAATTTTTAAAGTTTTATAGAATTAAAGATTTTATTTAAATTAAGTTTTGTTTAATTATAAAACAAAAAAGTTAAATCAAAATTTTAAGTCAAATAACTATGAAAAATATAAATGGTATTGCAAAAACAACAAAACAAATATTTGAAATTTATTGCATCTATGCTAAAAACTTACTTAATTCTTCAAGTATTTGCTGTAAAATTTGTTCTCAAAATTTTGTGAAAATTAAGGTAAATTAAAAATAAATAAAATTTTTGAAAATAATGTAAATATTTTTAAGTCTAAAAAATATATGATTTTGCTAAAATAATTTTTATAATTTTCGAGATAAAAAATTAAAATATATTTTTGATATTTTTAACGCTTATTTTGGAGTTTTAAAAATTTAAAGTTTGAAATATTCTTAAATAGTAAATTTCAATATTTTTTATTTAATTTTTCAAATAGAGTTTTTATTTAAACAATTAAAAGAGACTGACCCTTTCTCCTACCACAAAAAATGAGAGAATATTAACAAAAAAATAATTAGCTAAATCGAACTAAATTTAAATTTTAAATAATTTTATTGAAATTAAATAAAAATTTGGTACTTAACTAGTTTACGATACCCAAAAAATTCAATTTTTCAAAAAAAAAATGGAAATTTTATACAAATGACAGCTCATTCGAGAGAGCTATCGAGATGAGTCGAATGACACCAATATCAGCGTGATAGGACAAAATTTAAGAAAGCACCGCAGCGGCAAAAGCTTTTTACGCTGAGATAGTAGCTTGAGGGGGGATATTTCAAATTGGAATAATTTTGGCAAAAATGATCAAATCCCACTGATTTTGGTGTCATTCGAATCAGCTCGACGAGCTCTTTCGAATGAGATATAAATGCATTTTCGAATTTTTCACCCCAAAAATCGACTTGGCGTTTTCGAACTTCAGAGGCTTGTAGATCAGTGTATATTTTGTTTGTTCACTTGGATAGTGGTCTCATTCGATGAGCTATCATTTGTATAACATTTCCATTTTTTGAAAAATTGAATTTTTTTGGGTATCGTTAACTAGATAAGTACCAAAAATTTAATTTCTATTTAATTCAGTAATAATAAATAATTTCTATTTAATTTCTATTTAATATTTAATTCTATTTAATTCATGTGCTTATATTAGCTAATTTCTTAGACTCGTTATCTAATTCTAGTTGGAGATATGCATCACGCAAATCTAATTGTGAAAATACTTTGTTTCCGTGCATCTCAGTCCAAATTTCTTGAGGTGTCGGTAATGGATACTTATTAAGCTCTAAGGCTTCATTTAATCCGGTTGAATAATCGATGCATACTCTGATTTTACCATTAGCTTTTTTGACTGCTAGAATCGGTGCTGCCCAATCGGCAAATTCAATTGGTTTAATAGCACACATTTTTAATAATCGATCAATTTCATCATCTACTGATTTTTTAACTCCAATTGGTACTGGTCTTGCTCTAATAAAGACTGGTTTTGCTTCTGACTTTAGATAGAGATGTGCTTTCATTCTACTACAGTGTCCTAGGCCGTCTTCGAATACACGGCTGAATTTGTTTTTTAACTCTGTTTTGATTTCTTGATTCTTTTCAACAACATATACTGAGTCTTTATTTTCGATTTGGCTCTTATTTTCATTTTTGAATAGACTCGTGACTATAGGATAACCCAATCTACTTTCAAATTTGACTATCCATGGTAATCCGAAAAGATTCATCTTTTCTTTAGTTACGAAGACTAATAGTTTCTCTTCGACTCCGTTCATTTCGACTGTACTAACAAAATTTCCTAGAATTGCGAATTCGTCTCCTGTGTTACTTTTACCAGACAAATACTTTTTACTTTGTCTGGCTTATACCATTTACGAATCTTTTTAACTATGTTCATTTGTTCGACTTCGACCGCGCCAATTTCTGTTACGTATTCACGTAACAGAATAATTGTAGCCTACTAGGTTAACTAACAATGTGCTTTATCACAAGGGTAGAAATACAATAGCAAGAGTACAATAGGAATAAGACTGTGTGTTGGAGATAGACTATGTTGTTGGTTGTTGACGTTGGTTGTTGTTGTAGGTTGGTTGTAGATTAAGAATAGGTTGCAAGCGTCTAAAAGCTAGCGCTTTTATACTATACCTAACAATTAAGTAAGGGAATAAATTAAATAATTTATTATTTAATTTAAAAATAACATTTTTCAATATTTAATATATATGTACTCTTATTTACATATATATTTAAAAGCTTTTTCTTTTCATATTTTGAGTTTTAAAACAATTTTGTGAGAAATTAATAATATAAATTTATTGATAGAAAAGTTGATTAGTTGACCTTTTGGAAATGTTCTTTAACTTGTCCATCTTCTCTTCCTTTTTGTTTACATTTTAATTTTATTATTTTTTTAAATGAAAAAATATTTAAATTTTATTAAATAAATAAATATATTTATTTTAAAGG
Source organism: Meloidogyne hapla (assembly GCA_000172435.1). Taxonomy (NCBI): domain Eukaryota; kingdom Metazoa; phylum Nematoda; class Chromadorea; order Rhabditida; family Meloidogynidae; genus Meloidogyne; species Meloidogyne hapla. The sequence continues at coordinate 6,871 of ABLG01001336.1, read as the reverse complement.
ACAAATTAAAAAGAGAAAAAATGACAACAGATCGTGATGCTAGACAATATGGAAATGTTGGTTATTAAATTTAGAATATTTTAGTGAAAATAATTTGGATAAGTATTTAGAGATTAGGGTGTCAAAACTGGTCAATCCTTTTTATTTCTAATAATATTCAAAGGAATGTTGAAAAGCTTTTCTGAACACTTTTAAACAAATAATTAAATATAAAGTAGATCTTAGATTAAAAAATTTATTTTAAAATATTGCTTTTATATAAATTAACCATTTTAGCGTTTCATTCCTCTTACCAATTCTTGGCACAGTATAGACGAAATTTTCACTTGCTGTCCAGCAAAATGTATAAATTCTAATATCCATAGTGGACAATGTGAAAATAATGGTTATATTCGTGTGCAACCTGATGGGGTTGTTAGATATTTCTCAACAAACATTGACGGTATTTAATTATTTTAAATAAATGTTGGTCTTGCCTGCCCCATGATTCATAAGAAAATTTGTTTAAATTTTTTTTCAAAAGAAACTCAGAAAATTTTTCGATTCTTTGCCTGGAACTTCAATTTTGCTTTTCTAATATTTAATAGTAAAATTGTAAAAAAATATTTTCAAAAATTTAGCTCGTAACAAATTTATTAAAATTTATGCTGAAAGGCCATTCCGTAAAGAAGCTTGTTACCAAGGCGGATATTGTTTTTATTACTTTGAGGTCTCAATGATTGAAATAGCGAACAGAGAAAGGTTTATTTTTTAAAAATATTAATTTTATTATATTTAGTAGTTCTTTATTTGTTGGGGTTAAAAATGACGATATTGAAGTTGGAGTGATGTTTGATGGTAATGAAATTAGCGTTATACACAATCAACGAGGGCAAATTCGTTCTCAACACAATTGGAGTAGTAATGACGTTATAGGTGTTGGTTTAGTGTTTCCACCTGGAGGAAATTTATTCGAGGAGCCTCACCTTTTTTTAACACTCAATGGCTTAAAAATTGGTAATTAACTTTTAGTTTATGGACGATTTAAATTTCATTGAAGCTCACAATTATAAAAATTAATTTGTGGATTAGTGACAATCAAAAACAAAATTTATTTTAAAATTATTTAGTCAAATTGTGTTGCTTAAATGAAATATAAATTGTTTATAAAATCTTTAAATAATATTTAATTCTTTATCTTCTTACAGGGAAGGCTGTTCTTTAGATGAGTGGTTATGATAATAATAATAATTTCTTTCCGACAATACACATGGAAAGTTGTACTGTTCGAACCAACTTTGGAAATTCATTTGTGTATAATGTTGGTGAGCATATTTCTCCTGGACAAGTTTACAGTGTGGCTGAATGGGAATCTCTTGGTTAATTTTTGATACAAATCTTGAAATTTAAAATTGTTTTACAAAAGATAGTTGTTGATAAAAACTAAATTTTTCTGACAAAACAAAAATAAATATTTTTGTTTTTATTTAAAGAATAAATAAATTTCTTGTTGTATTTTGATTTTTAAAATGAAACACAGATTTATGATACCTTCCATATTTTTAACTAAAATTTTATGACGGTTAAGATAGAATAAATACATAAATTTTTAATTTGGTTTTAATTTTTTTATTATTTTAAATAATTTATTATGAAAATGATAGAATTAAAATTTAAATAATTAAATTAACAAAATTTTATCAATTTTTTTCAATTTAAATATTAAACAGCTCTTTTCTTTAAATTTTCTGACATCAGTGTTTGTGGATAGGGAATGAATTGATTAGAACTGACAAATTGTTGTTGATGTGGTTGTTGTATTCCTCCTGTCCAGCCACCCATTGAAGGCCTGGAAAAAATTAAAAATTTTTATTTTAATATTCTTCAAATTTTTTTAGCTGTTTAAAATTTCCATCCGTAAAGTTTAAATTATTCTATATATTCTCTTAGGATTTCTTGACTTTTAAGAATATATTTGTATAGTTTTTATTTTCTCAAGTTTTTCTATGCCGTTTAAATTAATTTTCAGAAATTATTAATCAAATTACCGAAAACCTCCCATTGGAATAAATTGTCCATTCCCCGCAACACTTAAAGGGTTAATCACTCGATTATTTGTTTGTGGAATAATTTGATGAGGCATAAAAGGATTATTAGGTATTTCAACATTATTGCCTCCATTTATTAAAGAACTTGGCCATCCTGTCCTAAAAAAGTTTTAAAAATTAAATAAAATCCTTTAAAATCACCAAGGTGTTAGTCCAAACCATCAGGTAAAGAAAGCATTTGTGCTAAATAATTTTTTCTTTTTAACTTTTTAGAGAAAATATCTTTTAAAATTCAAAAATATATTATAAATTCAAATTGTTTTAATGGATGAAGACATTTTTAAAGAATTTTTAAAAGATTATTAATATAAAATTATTAATTTTATAAAAACTATTTATTAGAAAATAAATATATATCTAAAAATAAAACTTCTATAAAAATTATTAAATTTCTTTATAAAATGTTTATTTAAAATATAGATATTAAAATAAGATAAAATTAAAAATAAATAATAAATAAAAACAAAGTTTAGAAATAAAATTGCCTCCGGATATGTTTATTGACAAAGTAATTAGTGATCTAATATCCTGAGTCAACTGTAAACTTTAAAACAAAGTTTTGAGCAGATTTTGAATAATTAGTCATTAAATAAACTAAAGACTAATTTTTATAAATAAATAATATTTAAAATAATTAATGTCTTTAATTAGTCAATATTTAATATTTGGTTTAATCAATTATTTTTTTTATCAGTCACATTTTTTATCAATGCAATTGGGAAACATCTAAAACTACTCTTTAATGTTTAACTTTGGGTAAGGAAAATATAAAAATATTGTCTTGCTTTAAGAAAATATGTAAAATAAAGTTTTGATGATTAAATATAAATATAAGTTTTATGAATATGTTATTTATAAAATAATAATAATCTTGGTAATTTTTGTTTTACTTTTTGTAAAGAAAATTTTAAAAAAGCCAATAATTAACTAAATTTTCTTAAAATGACATTTTTCATCTAAATTGGTGGTTGTCTCATCAAATGATGTAAATATTTCTTTTTTAAATTTATATTCTAAAATAAATATTTTCCAATAAATTTTTTTATAAACATAAAACCTACAAAATAGCCAAAATATCAAATCTTTAAAATCTTAGTAAATTATTTATCGAGTTAGGCGAAAAAAAATATTTCTCTAATTAATATGTCATCAATCCCTTAGGGAATATAAAAATATATCGATGAGAATATTTATTTGGAGAACTTGCATTTATTGTTTAATAGAATATAGAGTGGAATATATATACCTAAATAAATATTTATAGGTATATTTTTATTTATTCTTATAATTTTAATTAAATATTTTACTTACAAATTAAAATATTATGTTAAGTCTATAGCAAGAAAAACCTTAAATCCTCTAATTTAATATATTTCTCTAAAAAGCCCAGAGGAGGGTTATCGGTCCTAGATAATCTTTGAATATCCGCTGCAGTAGTTTGGAGATGTATCCCTTTTTCTGAGAGAGTCAATCCGTATAATGAGACAATCCGTAATAAATGAGAATAAGGAATAAAATTAAGAGATATTTCTAAAATTTAGTATTAAAATAAATTACATATAATTTTTAATTCTCACAATCAATTTGAAACTAAATATTAATTTTAATTTATTAATAATGACAAAAACAAATCAAAATAATAAATATATACCTAATGAATTAATTGTTGATATATTTAAAGCAACAACAATTACAAATACAACAAAAATAAAACAATTAGAAGAGAAACTACAAAAATATACCCATAGTTATTATTATATGTAATAATTAATAATAAATATTTTTAAAATTTTTATCTTAATTTTTGATTTAAAATATTGAAAAAAAAAACAAAAGAAAAATAAAATTATGAAAATTATTATCTTTTGCTTTAATTTTAATTGTTAATTAATTAAAAATATTAATTAACTTTGAAATCATAAAAGACAAAAATTAGAAAAATAATAATTAATTATTCTGATAAATTTTAAGTCAAATTACTACTGACAACATAAATGGCATTGCCAAAATAACAAAAAAAATATTTGAAATTTATTGCAAATATGCTAAAAATATCCTTATTTCATCAATAATTGCCAATATTTGCTCGAAAACATTTAAAATAATGAAGGCATGTAAAAAATATTTTTTAAAGATATTTTTAAAAATATCTTAAATTTAATAAAAAATCATTTTCAAATTAACAAAAAACTTTTATACAAATTGTTTTTCCAATTTCTGGTAAAAATTTATTTTATTAATTCTAAAGGATAAATTAAAAAATAGTAAAATTAATGCAAATTACGAAGCTTCAATTATGAAAATTGTGAGTTTATTTTTTAGAAAAGAAATTTATTTTTAATTAAAAGATTTTTAAAATAGTAAAATAAATTTTTATTGCTATATAAATACATAAAATTATATTACATAAAAAATATTACATAAAAAATATGACTTTTAATTTTTCTGTTTGTACCGCCTTAAAATTAAAAAATTGCTATCAGTAGAGATATAAATACATAAAATTTGTCTATAAAAAATTTGTCTATATTATAATGTGCTAGTTTTAAAATGAACTATAAAAAACAAATAAATTTGAAAAAAGCCTATAGCTATTTAATGTAATTTAATTAAAATTATTAATTAGTAGCCCGGGCCTAAATTCACATATTTTTTATTGTTTTAAAATTTAAGACAAAGATATTTTCTCAAAATCATAAGAGGAAAATATTAAAATATTATATATTCCTCCAAATAAATTTTGCAAATAAATAATTTTCTTCAATGAAAATACGATTCAGGCTCCGAAGCCAAAACCCGGAGACATACCCGCCATTATCTCGTCTTCAGTAGTGCCAAATAAAAATATTAAATTACTAAATTATTTTAGAGATTCATACAAATACAAAATACTTGGACAGGTATTGATGCGTCTTGTACTAATGGGGATTTAATTAATGGTTCGTCTACTGATAATATTGAAGATAAGGGTCCTATTTGGCTTTTCCCCAATTTCCTCTCAAATAAATTTTGGATTAGCTGTAATAAAATTTTGAGATGACAAAGCAAAGATATAGGAAAGAGGATATAAAGCCTCTAATGTTAAATACTAATTTAATTTTAATAAAAATTAGCTCATAATAATACAATAACTTTGTATGCAGAGAAGCCTTTTAGAAAAATTGATGGAGATAGCTTTTGCAACTCTCTTTTTTATTATGAAATTAAATTAATTGATGCAGTTAATTTAGAAAAGTTAAATAATCTTTTTAAATTTAATTTAAAAAATTTTTAAATTTTAGCTGTTCATTTAAAATTGGCTTAAAGAATAAATTTGTAGACTTTTCTTTTAATGGGAAATCTATTGCACACAACAGAAAAGGAATAATCCGATTAAAAAATAATGTAAATATTAATGATGTATTTGGTGTCGGTCTTGTTTATAAATCTCCTAAAAATGTACTCGGATGTTGTTTCGCTTTCTGTACTATAAATGGTAATAAAGTTGGTAAGTAATTTTTAATACCTACCTATATACCTATTTTAAAAGATTAATTTTTAAAAATTTATTTTTAAATATTTTTAGGTAAAGAAATTTTTTTGGATTATAATGACATTTGTCCTACTGTCGAGGTTAAATTGTGTACTATAAGAACGATGTTTAATAAATCAGAGTTCTTATATAATGTACGGTATACAGTCATGAAGAATGGACAAATAATTAAATGTTATAAATTTAATAAAAACGAGAATATTTTAAATATTTTAAGGTTATATCCATTAAATTGTTTTTTAAATTAATTTGATAAACTGTTCTTTTCTTTAAATTTTCTGACATGTTTATTAGGTCTCAAATGGAAGCTTGTCTGCAAGAAAATTAACAAAATTATAAAAAAACAATTTTAAGAGTTTTTGTTCAAGGAGACATTTTGCGGACGCGCCATTTAGTTAGTTTTGTAAAATAACAGTCTCGGACAGTTAATCCTAAAATATTTCTGACTTGCATGCTTTTAAAAAACAAATTTGAGTATACATACATAAAAAGAAATAATTACATAAAAATAAAATGTTTGATTATTTAGTTGACTTATAAATATATCAGATATTTTTCTTTTGGCTTCCCATTTCTTTTTTTTTTGTAAATTTAAAAAGGCAAAATTCTATAACAATATAATTAAAATTTATTTTCTAATTTTTTCTCTAATTTACGTTTTTAAATTGTAGTGAAAAATTAGTAATTCAAAATTCATATATTATTAAACAACGATAAAATGACCGCAAATTCTTCTATTGGAAACGTATGTTTATTGTTTAAATATTATTTAATTAAAAATACTTAAAATCTAAAAATCAAAGTATTTATAAGATTCTAAGGAAAAATATCTGATTTTTGCATACTAAATTAAATTATAAATTGTCTCATGATTAATTCATTATGTTCTGAATTTCTGAAAAATTTTTCGAAAAATTTATTAAAAATTAAAAAAGATTAATTTGGAAAAATGTTGTAAATATTTAAAAATATTATAAATAAAATTATATAATTTTAGAAATTTATTTCTCTTCAAAATATTTGGACAAAAGTTGATTCTTTTTTTACTTGTTGTGAATTGAACTGTATTAAAGAGAATCTTAGCAATGGTATTCGTGGAAATGGACATGGAGTTGTCCGAGTTAACGGTGGTGTCTTAAAATATATAAATCTATTGAACCTGACTGTCACTACCATTTCGGATAGATCTTCACATACTTTCACCATAATTAAGATTTAACTCAGGCAATAGTTTATATGCTGATCGGGCTTT
>ABLG01001338.1:0-18280 GCA_000172435.1 Meloidogyne hapla | reverse complement strand
GAAAAGAATGCTTTCTCAATTTTGTCTAATTTATTGCCTTTATCACCTCCTATTCGTGGTAATTAATTTTCCAGAAAATAAAATTATAAAATATTTTGGGTTAGAAATTAAGACCAATTGGATAAAGCAGGTATTATTCGTGTAATTATTTCTTTTCTCCAACTTAATCAACTTTTGTCTAAATTAAATGGAAATAATAAAAAACAAAATAAAAATGAATATTTTGAAATTAAAACAACAAAAGAATGTCTTGAAGATCGTCAAATTAAACGTCAATGGGCTTCTACAAATTGTTTAGATAATTATTATTTACATCAATTTGCTTTGAATTTATTTCAGGTGTTTTTGAGAAAATAAAAAATAAAAATATTTTTTACTTAAAGGCAATGGATGGATTTATAATTGTAATAAATAATAAAGGATTTATTCTTTATGTTAGTGAAACTGTAGCAATTCATTTGGGACTTTCCCAGGCATTAAAAATATTTTTTATTAAAAAAATATTTTTTTTAAAATTAAAGGCAACTTTAGTTGGAAGTTCTATAATTAATTTTCTTCACCCAAATGATGTTCCCCTTCTAATAGATAAATTGGCACTTTTTGTAGATTGTAGTGTTTTACAAGTAACACATCCAGATATGAGTTTTGTTATTCGTTTTCTTTGTTTATCTGGTCGAAAACCTTTTCCAAACTCTTCGAGAGGATTACAAGGAATTAAAGTTTTAGTTAAATAAATATTTTTAATTAAAAGAATATTTAGACAATTAATTTTATGGGAACTTTATGGCCTGACAATGATGGACGTTTTATTGGGTTTGGACAGCCAATGTTACAATATGGACAAAATGAATTAATTTTAACGTTTCTTTTTTAATAAAAAATTAATTAAAATATTTTTAGTTCTTCAATGTTTATGTTCCGAGCAAATCTTTCTTTAAAACTTTTATTTGTAGACAATCGGTGAATTTTAAAAAAAATTATTTTTTATTTAAATTTTAAAAAATAAATTAAATTTTCCAGTTTTATGGAAATAACGGGATTTTCACATCAAAAACTTTTAGATAATACTCTATATAAATTTGTATTTCCTTATGATTTAAGTCAAGTAACAGAAATGCACCAAATTGGTAAAAATAATTATTTTTTTAAATAATTTTCTAATAAATTAAAAAAAAAGTTCTCAGTCAAGGTCATTCACAAAGTAAATTTTTTCGTCTTTTACATGTTAAAGGAGGAAATTTTTGGATTAATTGTAATTTATATTTGAGTTCTTTTAATCGTTTAAATATTATTGAACCACAATTTTTAATTGGAATAGGTTATATTTTAAGGTAATTAATTAAAAGAATTTTTTAAATTTTCTCAATTTATTTAAAGTGAATTGGAAAATTGTGATGATTTTATAAATGTTGAATTACAAAATAATTCAAAACAAAATCGAAATGAAAGAAAAAATAAAAATATTAATTTATAAAGTAAATAATAATTGTTATTTAATTTTATTAAAAAATATTTATTAAAAAATAAAAATCTTTTTCTCCTTAAATCGTTTTTTAAAATCTTTCTTCCGGAAATTAATTTTTTTTTAATTCTTTTACAGATGCACTAAAAGGTCGTTGAAGTCGTTCAACGTGTAGATATAATCTTTTAATTTTTATTATATTTTTGTTCCAATTTAGGGTATCTTTATATTCATCTAAAAATGAAAGGATATATTTGTCTGAGCTTTCTCAATTATTTTTTAATTTTTAAAAAATGACAAGTCGAGATAATATACCTTTTAAACGTTTTCAACGAATTTATTTATTAGTTTATGGATTAGCTGTAGCTGGTGATTGGCTACAAGGCCCACATGTTTATGCATTATATCAATCATATGATTTAACAAAACATCAAATTGGTTTGTTAGAAAAATTAAAAATAACATTTTCTCTCAATATTTTAGAATTACTTTTTATTGCTGGATTTGGTTCAAGTCTAATTTTCGGTACTTTTGTTGGCTCTTTTGCTGATAAATTGTTTTTAATTAATTAACAAATATTTACTCTTTCTATTTATTTTTTTTTAGTGGAAGAAAAACTAATTGTCTTCTTTATGCTTTATTATATAGTATTGGCTGTATAACAAAACATTTTTCATCTTTTAATATTTTGTTAATTGGAAGATTATTGGGAGGTATTTCTACAAGTATTCTTTTTAGTGCTTTTGAATCTTGGTTAATTTGTGAACATAATAAAGTAATTTTAATTTAATTATAATTATGTTATAATAATTATTTTTAGAGAGAATTTGACGATCAAAAACTTAAAACAATTTTTGCTAAACAAACTTGGGCAAACTCGTTAATTGCCATTCTCTCTGGTCTTGTTGCTCAACAAGTGGCTAATTTATTTGGATATGTGTAGGTTTTTTAAGAAATTAAAAAAAAAGAATTATTTAAGATTTCTTAGAAAATTATTAAAAACTAAGAAAATCCTTAAAAATCTTTAGGACTCTTTTTAAAAAAACTGAGATTCTTAAAATTTAAAAAGTGCCCCATTCGATGCTTCTTTTATTGTTTTAATTCTTATGGGTTTTGCTTGTCTTTTTACTTGGTCTGAGAATTATGGAGATGAACAAGCTAAAATTGGAGAAAATTTTTCATATGCATTTAATTCAATTATAAATGGTTTTTTTGAATTTATTTTTAAATTAATTATTTGAAAATTAAAGATGGTCGAATTCTTTGTCTTGGTTTAATTCAAAGCCTTTTTGAAGGGTAAAAATAAATTATTTAATTTAATTTAAATAATTAAATAGTTGTATGTATGTTTTTGTTCTTGAATGGACACCAGTTTTGAGTAGAGCAGCCGAAACAGAGAAAATTCCCCATGGTTATATTTTCTCATCTTTTATGTTGTCAGTTATGGCTGGGTCTGCTTTATTTAATCCTTTATGTCATAAATGGAAACCTGAATCTATTTTACGGTTATTCTTTAAAAAAAAGAAATTTTCTTAAAATTCTTTCAGTTTTGTTTTATTTATTTCTGCAATATCCTTATCCACACCATTTTTAATTTCTGATCAGCCATTATCTATATTTGCTGCTTTTAATCTTTTTGAACTTTGTGTAGGTATTGCTTGGCCAACTTTGGGATTTCTTAGGAGTAAATATATTGCTGAAAAGGTTTTTTTTAATTAAAAAATTAAATTAATATATATTTTTTATAGAGTCGTTCAACAACAATGAATCTTTTTAGAATACCTTTAAATTTATTAGTTATATTTTTATTATGGCAAAATATTACGCTTGATTTAATTTTTACGGTAGGATAATTAATTATTTAATTAAATACATAGAAGACCAAGAGTTTTTTTTTCATTTTCTCCTCATAGAGAAAGTAACAGGGATTTTTCTTAATATTTTTGGAAATGTAAGGAGACAATTTTGTATAAATAAAATCAGAAATTAGGCGATTTTTGATATTTTAATTAATGTTAGGAAAAAAACATTGGATTATAATGTGGATTATTTAAATAATATATATTTAAAAATAAATTTTAAATATTTTATTTATTATTATAAAATTCAAAAAACTAAACTTTTATTTTATTAAATAAACATTTTTTTTATTTTTTCAAGTTTTGTTTTCTTCTTTTATTGCTTGCAACATTAATTCAACAACACTTTTACAAGTTTATTTTTAAAAATAAAACTTTAATTTATTTTTTAGTTTAACAAAAGACCAACATAAAATAATTTTAAATTCTGATTTTATTGAATCAGAAAAGTTTTCTTTAAATGAAACAGATGAAAGTGAAGAAAGTGATGATTCTGATAATAATGAAAATAAAATTAAAGAAATAATTATTAATCAGCCGTTAAAAAATGAAAATATTAAAAAAGAAGAAAAAGAAATAACAAAAGAAATTGAAAGAAGTGATGTTGGGAAAGGATAAAAATAAATTAATTAATTAAATATTTTTTTTAAATAAAATTATATATATATTTGATTAAAGTCTTATTTATTTATTTAAACTTTTAATAATTATTTTAAATATTTTTTGAAAAAATAATTGGTTAGGGAAAATAATTTTTAAAAATTTATTTTTTTATTCTTTTTTTCTTGCAATATTTCCATTTCTTTTTATATTTAATTTTTGAACTTCTTCAATAGAAGGTCCTTCCAAACTATCATAACGGCTAGGTTGTCGATGATTGGAACGAGCATGTTGAATTAATTCAGAAGTTAAACGAAAAGAAGCACCACAAATTGCTTTAAATAATTTCTTTATTTTTTCTTTTAATTAAAAAAACTAACCACAAGTATTAAAATTAATAGTTAAAGGATTATTATTATTATTAATATTATTTTCTTTTCTAAAGACTAATTCAATTATTGGATTTGTTGTTGGTAAAGAATTAATTTTTGCAATTTTTGCAATTTTTTCTTCATTTTCTTCCTTGAAAAATAAATATATATAATTAAAAATTCTAAATTAATAATTAAAAAAATATTTTAAGATCCTCTTACTGTGGAATAAAATATAAAAAAAATATTCCGAAAATTGGAAAGGTCGTTTCGGTTATTTTAAAATATCTAGAACCGTATTAAGAACATAATTATTTTTCGATTTAAAAAAACCTTTTTTGCTTCACAATTATCATTTATTGTTTTAATTTCTTCGTTACTTTCATTATTATTTATAAAATTTAATTTTGAAGGAAAAGGTCTTTTTCTTGTTTTACTATTAATTAATAATTTTCTTCTTTTAATTTTTTCTTTATTATTTTTTTCTTCTATTACAATTGTAGATTCTTGTTTTTGTTGTTGATTTTTAGCAGTCAATGTCATTGCTAAATTAGCAAAGTTTTGGCCAAGATGTCCTCCTCCAAAAGATTGAAAAGGAAAAGGTGGAAATGGTAAAATAAAAGGATGGGGAATTGTTGTTTTATTGTTTGAAGTTGAGGAGGAATTTGGAGGAATAAATGGCATGGGAGGAGGTAGTAATGATGATTGGAAAAATGGAGGCCTTCTGTGTTTAAAATAAATAATGAAAATTATTTTGATTTTATTAGTTTATGTGAAAGTTATTTAAAAGATCATAACCTAAACGGGGTTTTTTTAATTTCCAAAATTAATCTAAAAGACCTAAAAGGAATTCTTCCATCTCCACCAAACAAAAAAGGGGGTAATTGAGGTAATAAACATGTTTGTTGTTGTTTTAATTTATTTATTTGATTATTTTGTTGTAAACGAAAATATTGTTCAGCAGCTGCAATAAAAGCAAATTGAGATGAAACTGGAAGAGAAGAGGACGATGAAGGTAAAGAAGAAAAATTGGAAGATGAGGAGGATTTAAATGAAGATGGGAGAATTGAAGATGAAGGATTATTTGAAATATTATTTTGATTATTTCTTTCATTATTTAAAGAAACATCTTTATTGTCTAAACCTGGATTCCAAACTGTTGGATTTCTCGAAGACATTTTTGTCTAAACTTTTAGAAATTTTTAATTATGAAATATTAAAAAATATATTTAATATTCGTTGACATTTATTTTATTCATACAATAGAGATGGTTAAATTAAAATGAAAAGTTAAGGCAAATAAAGTTACTAATTTTGAAGAAAGGAATATTTAAGAGAAATTAAATCGTATTAAATTATAAAAATGATTTTAAGGGATACACTCTAAAATTAATAAACAATTAAAAAAGTCAAATCTCGGTAATAAAAATTGACGGAGAATTTCTTAATAATAAGTCTTTTCAGAATATATAATAAATATTGAATTTTGATTAAAAGAAAACAGCGGGAAATTAAAAAAGAAGAAAAGATTAAAGAAATGAACGGCTGTCTCAAATTTATATAAAAATATTCAAAAAAGATTTATCTTTAATAATCTACTTTTCTTTTTGTGGTTTACCATTCTTTTTCATTTAATCGGGAAGGGCAATAAGTCAAAGCAACAATAAACAAAACAAATGTTTGTGTGGTGATGACATTTTCCCAGAGGATTTTAAAATAAATAAAAAAGCCGAATTATTCTTTTAATTTTCTTTGTTCGGTTCTTTTAAAAAATCTAAAAGGAAAATAACCATTTCCCAGAAGAGAATTTTTGTGAGGAAAATGCACTCGCACCTTTTTGTAAAATCTTTAATGTTGGTTTGATGAATTTATGGCGGAAGCCTTTTTGTTTTAATCATTGCGAGAAAAGTATTAAAAATAAATAAACAAAAACTGTTAGATTTAAATAAATATAAAATGTTAATATTATTTTACAAAAAAAAACGAGGAATTCAAAATAAAAGAAATATTCCTAATTTGCAGATATTATTAGAGAAGATAAATAAGATAATTATTGAGGGAATAAAAGTTACGGGGAATTTGAAGAGGGAGGACGGGACGGTGTTTATAAATGAAATCCTTATCTTAAGGAATTCACTTAGAGGAAATATAGGTTAAAAAAGATATTTAAAATCCCTTTTAAGAACCTTCATATTTATATTATCTCATATCCATCTCAATATTTAAAACAGTAGAAGCTAAATATTCTCATAAATTAATTTTTATAGACCTTAATATGTTAATTCTTATTTTCATGCCATAAACACTTTTTACCAACTTTTCAGTCTTCATCCAGGATTTTTACATAATTTTGTTTAAATATTCTATTAGAAAATGAGAATTTACTGGCTCATTAAGTTTATTTCTCACCTTTTCTTTTCATTCGCGGCAATGATTTGTTATGGAAAAGGATCATAAGAAAAGGAGACGAAAATGAAGAAATTTAGAAGAATGAATATTTATTTTACATAATGTGTTTAGTTGACCGTCGGGTGCAGTATTATTAAGAAAAATAGGAAGAAATGTTTTTCGAGAATGATGAAATCGGGGTGGGATTATTATTAATGTATTGAGAGAAAAATGTTAATTGCTATTTGCGCAAACAAGATGTGTAAATACATACAGTATTTTTATTAAAAAAGAAAGACTTTGTATAATTTTAAATTTAATGAGCACATTATTTTTCGAGAATTATTTTGAAATACAGTGGAAATTCTCTTCTGACAGAAAATTACCTAAATAATATGTATCTGGAAACTAGACAAAATACTTTGTAAATATTGTTGAAATGAATGATAATTTTATTTTAAAATTTGCTTGTGTTGTATCTCACAACAAAAAACGATAAAAATTTCTTGAGAAGAAAGAATATTAAATTTCGAATATTATTTTAAAAATAGTAGAATATTTTTTATTAATTTTTTTCTAAATTTTCTTATTAAATAATTGACGAGATAATGAGTTGTTTTCATGAAGTAAAAACTAAAGTCAAGGATTAAGACACAAGCTTTGAATTAACTAATAAAATATAGTAAAATACAAGTGGATTAGTAAGAAAAAACATACAAAAACCATTGCCAAAAAGTCGAGATTTTCTTTCTTAATTTTCAAGTATTTCCCCTTAATAACTCATCTTTAACACCTTTTCCAAACAATAGTCTTCCCCTTAAATACAAACTGTCTCCTAGTCCTTCTCGTTCCAAATAAAGATTTCCTGCTGTGCCATTGTTATTTTTTTCGTTACTCATCCATACTTTTCTCTTATTAAAAAACTCGACAATGTGTTTGTTACAATTGCCTTTCGATTAAAGAATTATTGAATACAACAACATTAAATAATATAAATAATCAAAAAATAAATAAGAAAATTATTGTTATGTTATGAAAAGAAGAAATTATTGTGATTGTATTAATCAAAGTAAAAATAAAAAAATATTTTCAACTAAATTTAGACTAATAAATTAGCGGTAAATAATAAAAAATGTAGTCTTTCATATTCCAATCGCTCATGTTCTAATGCCTTTCGATTAAACCTAACCAAATGAATAACAAAAAAAGCATGAGAAATTTTATTTTTAATTAAGAAATGCAATGAAAGTTGATTGGATTTTTAATTGGAATTTATCCGAAAAGTTAATTTTCGCTGTATAGCTTGAAGCAATACATACATTTGTCGGGACGTAAATGTATGAGATGATGATGATTATTAGAGGATTCATGATCCGATGGAATGCTTTACAGGTCTTATTAGGTTAAAGGATGGAAATACAAGATTTCCGTTATCAAAGATGTATAACAGTAAACTACAAACAATATCAGGTAATTCACTGCTAGCCATAGTTGTTAGAATTACAGTATTAGAACCCAAAACGCCTGCAGCAGCACTAGCATTTGTAGTTGTTGTACTTGACAAAGTATTAGAATTGGCTTCAGCTACAGGTGACACAATGGCAGAAGTAGAAGACAATTCACTCATTCCTGATCGAAAACTGCCAGTAGGTGAAGGACGGAGGCCAATTATCCAAACAAAATGCTGAGATAGATTTTATTTAAAATAGTAATTAGATTTTTGAAAGAAAAATTCATTGAATTCATGTTACGCATAAAAGACCTGTAAAGTTGTCAAAGTCATCTCCCAACAGTCAGCAAACTGTGAACCATTATTAATGGCTAAATTGACAAGTATTCTGAGAACTTGTAGATTCTTGGCAGTTAACTAAAGTAGAAAAATTAAATCATCATGTAAAAAGATAGTGTTTTTGTTAGTTTTATTTTACAAACAAAATGAAGACAATTATTATAAGGTACAATATAATTGAGAACAATACAAAGGCGAGAAAACATCTCTAAAAATAATCAATAACAGGACAATTCTTCTTTTATTCTTAATATTCTTCTTTTCTTAAGATAGACAATCAAAAGGTGGGTGAAGGTTGCATCGTTTCCTTTTTGCCACGCGCCGGATCATCTCTCGAAGATGCAAGGCCAGGACACAGCAGCAGCGGCGACGATAGTGTTGTGAAGGCAGTAAGTTCATTTTATCATGGTTTTTTATAGTGTAAAGATGAAATATGCAAGGTATGAGAGCTATTGTACTATAAAAAACCAGGCTAAACCAAAATTGTTGCCTTCACAACACTATCGTCGACACTGCTGCTCTGTTCGCACCACCATTCCTGGCCGTTCAGTTCGACAACTCAATGGCACATCTACCAAAATTCTTCAACCAAGAACAAATTCCTTCGAAGCCAGCAACAGCACCTGTACCAGCACCAAAAGAAGGCAGAGATCCAGGCGAGCAGATAAACTGGTAAATTTCTTTTTTATTTCTTAATAATATATTTGTCATTTCTCATCCTTTTCTTATTTTCAGTCAAAGCGGCAGGTCGTACACCATCGTGGAGAGCATTTCGTATGGCGGATATGGAGCTGTGTATAAGGTCAAGGCGGAAGGGAGAAAAGGAGCACTGTACGCAATGAAGGAGGAGCGACGCAACCCCAGAAGGAACCATTTCAAGCTCGTGATGGAAATCCGCGTACTAGAAGCAGCCAAAGGAGTGCCGAAAGAACAACAGAAGCACTTCCCTGCCTTGTTCGACAGGAGCGTTGAGATGCGGTCGTTCATGTTTATTGTGATGTCGCTTCTTGGCGAATCACTTGCAGACATCAAGTACCGGCAGAGGAACAAAATCTTCAGGTAGAGCAATTGCGGAGTTTTTCAATAATAAACCTTTTCCCTCAGCATGAACACAGGACTGTATTGCGCCATTGAATGCCTGGAATCAATAAAGGACATGCACTCTCTTGGATTTGTTCACCGGGACATCAAGCCTGCTAACTTCGTCCTTGGCCTCCCTCGAACTGGTTCTCAGAATGTCGTCTACGTGGTGGATTTTGGAATTGCTAGGAAAATAGTTGGCGCTGATGGGACGGTTGTCATTCCTCGCTCCAAGGCTAGTTTACAAAAAAACTTATTGGCTTCCGAATTTCCATTTTTGATTTTTTAGGTCAGGTTCAAAGGGACAATTCGGTTCGCACCACTGGCTATGCATAGAGGGGAGGAGTCCGGCCGCAAAGATGACTGTGAGAGTTGGCTATACATGCTCGCTGACATGATAAATAAAGACA
Organism: Meloidogyne hapla; assembly: GCA_000172435.1. Lineage (NCBI taxonomy): Eukaryota > Metazoa > Nematoda > Chromadorea > Rhabditida > Meloidogynidae > Meloidogyne > Meloidogyne hapla. Next base: position 8,321 of record ABLG01001338.1, on the reverse strand, counting down.
AGTTACCCTGGTACAACGAAGAAAACGTGGACGACGTTTTTAGGATGAAAGAGGGTGTTTTTAATAATCCATTAACCCTCTTCACAGGACAAGAGGTGCTTAAGAATGCTCAAATTCTGTTTTCTAACTGTTTAATTTTCAGTTCACCGAGTTCCGGCACATCATGGCTTACCTAACAAAACGACATTACGTCGACAAACTCGACTACGATTGGCTGCGAGAGATGATCCGGCGAGTGGCAAAGAGGAAACGCTGCAACCTTCACCCACCGTTTGATTGGTCTGGCTGAAGAAAAGAAAGAAGTATTAATGCCATTGTTGTTCTGTTATTGATTATTTTTAATAGTGATATTTTTGCTCGTTTCTGTATTGTTCTCATTCTATTATGCCTTATAATAATTGTCTGCATTTTGTTTGTAAAATAAAATTGATTTTGTCTGATTTGTTTTTTGTGAGATTAGATGTTAATCTTTTAATACCTTAGTTCAGATAACTTAGTTCAAATTGTCTTTTAAGGTTTTCACACTTCGAAGTTATTTGTATAATACTTTTTTATTTGCGCCAATTTTTTAGAGCTTATTGTTAGAAAGCCCCCTTTTAAGCCCCCCCCCCTGTTTAGTCAGGACACAAGTGGCGGTTTTCAACATTGTGCTTAACTGCGGTACTCCATAAGACATTAAAATCCCAAAACATTTTTCTAAATTTCTTACCTTATCTTTCCCAAATATTATTTAGATTAACAATGACAACAGCAATCGAAATGATAATGGTTTTATCAAAATTAAATAATTTACCTAGTTTTACTGATAGAATTAATTGTTATAAACAAGCATTCAGGTTCTGCTAGATTTTAAAAATCCATTCTTTTCTTTTAATATTTAGTATTGATGACAATATTCTAGAATCAATCTCAAAGGTTATTAATGGCAGTTGGACTGTCCGATTTGTCAAAGATGTTTTCGAAAGTTTTGAAAATGAAGATGATGGTGGATGGATGTTTGAAAAATTTACACTCATATTTGATGAATTTGGTATTGGAATTGATCTCACCTCATTGTCGAAGTCTGGTCCATCAGTTCATGAAAAATTAGTGCAATGGCTATTAAAAGAAGGAGTACTACTTGTGAGGAATTGCCTCAAAAAACAAATTGAATTTTCATGTATTAGAGCTATAAGAGCATGGGGAATTGCTATAAGATTGCTTGGCTTTGTATGTTTTTTATAAATTATGTATTTTGTTTCAATTTTATTTTAATTTTAGTCAGAAATTCAATCAAGTGCAAAGACTAATGCATGTGCCCTTGTTTTTCCTTTGGCAATTCGTTCGGTGCATGTGAATGTTGCGAAAGAGGCTTTTCGCTCTTGGAAAGTTCTTGCAACAGTATTCGCTACTGATCCAAGTTGGAGTATGCTTGTTCTATCTCCTGAAAAAAGTTGTCTTTTTAATTCTGTTTATGAAGTATTGTTAAACATTTTTTACTTTTTAGGTGCAAAAATCGCCAGTCGCCTTGAACTTATTCTTAAAGCTTTAAAATACAAACAAGTCCCAGAAATTGTTAATGAAATTTTTGATTGTTGGTGGTTTTGTTGTATTTCTCTTGAATCTCGTCTTTCTGTTCATTTTGAAGATGTACATACATATTTTATTAAAGAAATGAAAAAAATTATGTTTATTAGGTAGCACACGGTCTTCTTCGTTATTGTGTTGGTGGAACAACCGATTACAAATCAAATAATGAGGAATTTTCAATTATTTATCAAAGTGTTAGTGGTCCATTAGGAGCAAACCTTGTTTCATTAATTAATTCAAAATTGGAAGGAAAGGCTTATTCTCATGTTACTTTAAAAGAAATACCTGAATTATGGCCTCGTCTTTTGGATGTTCTTGACTCTCTTATAAGTGAGTCGCCAAAATTACGTGAGTTTAATGATGAACTTCAAGTACTTGTCCAGAAATATTTTGGATGTTTTAATTAAAACTTTATTTTCCTAATAACAAAAGGGAACTTTTTTTTATGAAGTTTTCAGGTTTTTAAGCACCGACGGGTTGAAACCATTCTTTAAATTTTCACTTTTAACCTTTTAAAGGTATGCCCTCGTACTCAGAAAAAATTTCTTTTTTTTTTTGGTGAACAAACCAGGCTGACCCGTTTTTTAAATTTTTACTATTTTTATGTTCTCATTAGAATTTCTATTAAAATATTCGAATTTTTTTTATCAAAATCAATTGTCTTACTTAATTTAGATAACACAAAACCTTGCGTCTTCGATACTCCAACTGTACTTTGTGATCATAGTGTTTACGCAGTGCAATGTATTCGATTTTGTGACATTAAATGCGATAGGAACAAAAGAGGTTTTTTCTTTTATTTTTTTGAAAATTCTCTTGCAGACAAATTTGATGACCGAATTGCTAATTTATTTGTCACTTTATTTAACACTATTTATAACCTTCCACCTTCATCTGATGTTAATCGCTCATTCCAAATGGTCTTGTTTCTTGCACAATTTATTGCATGGACAAAAGAAACAACTATACAATCTGAAACATTAAAAGTATTTATTTTTATCTTTTTTATATATGGCCTTTGCCCACTTGGGTGAATGAAAAAAACTTTGTCTTGCTATAGAAGAATGATACAAACTTTTCAGGGCTCTGAAAATGAAAATTTTGGAGCTTTCCTCTAACAATAAATAATTTAATAAATTTCTATTTCATTTATTTAATTTTGTAGAAGTGTATTTCTCAAATCGAAAATCGCAACCCATTTTCTCAAATTGAGCCTTCACATACATCTTACGCTGAACAATTAAAAGAAGACCTTGAGATATCGAAAAAGAAGACTGTTGTTGCACTTGATGAAACCGTAAATGATAATCGTGAAATAGAATCTGGGATTTGTGGGTTTTTAAAAATTTTTTGGGACAAATACTGGTCAAATTTTATTATAACTGGAGATTATTTTTAATAAAATGTGATTAAATTCTTTTCATTATTTTTAAGACTTTTATTGACATTCTAAATCATAATTCAAAGGTTTCTCTAATCAAATGATGACAGACAAAACAAATATCAACTCTTCAAATGATGCTCAACAATTTGCACCTAGTTTTTTGTTTGGCAGTCAACAGACTGCTAGGCGCAGTTTTACATCTAAAACCGGAGGTTTTTGTGAAGGTATAGGCTAATAAAAAAATTTTATTTCAGAATATGGTTCACCAGGAATATTAAGAAAGAGGGAACTTTCGAGCGGTACAGGCAAAACTGTTCATTGGTCACCAGTTCTTGTGCGCTCACGTTCAAAATCACCTTACGCTAGAAAATTGCACCGTTTGAGTGGCGGAAAATCTGCTTCTACTTCTCTTTGGAATGGTTTCTTATATTTTATTTACATATCTAATTGTAAAATTATGGTTGGTTTGGGGATGCTCTAGTTAATGATAAGATATAAACCTAACAATAAGTTTATCTGGAAATTTAATTTTGATTTTTAACTAGGAAAATTTTTACATTCAAGCAGATTTCGATTTAATTTATTTATTTTATCGTTTTTTAACTTTAAAGGACCTCCTCTTCGCTCATTAAACGAGGAGATTGTTGGGCCTCCTCCAAAGCTTTCAAGAATGGAACCATCCAATTCAGAACAGTCTAGTCTTCAAGGTAATGATGGTGAACAAGTTGAAATGGTTGAAATTGACTCTGCTTCTACTTCTGTTTGGAATGGTTTCTTATATTTTACATATCTAGTTGAGTTTACTCGATGGGATCCACTCTAGTTAAATTATCTGGAAGTTGGGTTAGTTAAGCTATTTTTGGCCTTTAACTAGGATTTCCTTGTTATTTTAACATGATTTTAATTTAAAAGGACCTCCTCTTCGCTCATTAAATGAGGAAATTGTTGGACCGCCTTCAAAGCTTTCAAGATTGGAACCATCCAACTCACAACCAGAACAATCTAGTTTTCAAAGCATTGGTGGTGAACAAGTTGAAATTGAATCTGAAGAAGTTGGTAATGGCAGCGATGTTGATTTTCATTGGGTGACTGTTTTTGGCTTTAAACATGATCATCGGGATGATGTTTTGGAATTATTCTCTCGACATGGTGATATAATGGCTCAAAGGGTATTCTTTTTATTATTAAATTTATTTTACTTCGATTTAAGACAACAAAAGATGGAAATTGGGTACATATTCGATATTCATCACCAATTCATGCTCGACAGGCTCTCTCCAAAAATGCAACTCTCTTTCGTGGACAAATGATTGGCGTTGTGCCATGTAGGGAACGTGATGCGTTGACTGCTCAAGAAACAACAATTCCAACAAGATCTAATGGTAATAATTTCAACGGTTCTTGTTCATTTTTGGAAAATGATATGCCTTCATTGCTTCACGTTAATAATGGTGATACTCCAACAAGACTTATTTCGTCCACTTCTATCTGTAAAGAAGACTCTTCAGTTCCAGGTTTCTATTAGTTCGAAAATTTTTATGTATATAAATTTTTATAAATTTTTATAAATTTTTACATTCCCTCTCAACAAGAACCAGAATGAGACCAATCAAATCAAGCCTTGTCTGGTTCGTTTTTTCTCTAATTTAAATATAAGGGACCAATAAGGGGATTCGAATTTGTTGGTATTTCATTTATGATTCTCAACTTTTAAAAATTTTGGGATAAGCCTTTTTGGGATAGTCCAAATACTGCTTTAATATTCCCTGCCTTTATTTTTAGATAATTTCTAATTTAATTTAAAAAACTTTCAGGCAAATTCAAGTAAAAGAAGACTCATTATTGGTAAACTTTGGAATCAGCAGTGGAGATGATTATAGTACTTCAACTAATACATATTAATTTGTTTTATGAATAAACGGGTGGAAAATTGTTTTTTTGAATATACACAATAAATTGATGAATATTTTTTGAACTCCTTTTTTGAATTATTTAACTCATTTTGTTAAATTTTCTACAGCATTTATTTTTTTGTTATTTGTAATTAACTTAAAATATATTTTAAATATTTTTAAATCATCGAAAAGAATATTTTGTATGTGTAATTATTTTTGTAATTACATATATACTATGTAATTATTTTTGATCTTTAATCTTAGCCAGGGCTGAGCGTTATGACGGTTGGCGTCTTTTTTCATGGCGTTTCGCACTTTTTTACAATTTTGGCGCGTCAAACGCCATACATGAAAACCTTAATATCAATTTAATTTTTTAAAGATTTTTGATCAACACTCTATATCTTAATTATGAATCAATTTCGTGATTTCTCTGACATTAAAGGTTTCTCTAATCAAATGATGACAGACAAAACAAATATCAACTCTTCAAATGATGCTCAACAATTTGCACCTAGTTTTTTGTTTGGCAGTCAACAGACTGCTAGGCGCAGTTTTACATCTAAAACCGGAGGTTTTTGTGAAGGTATAGGCTAATAAAAAAATTTTATTTCAGAATATGGTTCACCAGGAATATTAAGAAAGAGGGAACTTTCGAGCGGTACAGGCAAAACTGTTCATTGGTCACCAGTTCTTGTGCGCTCACGTTCAAAATCACCTGACGCTAGAAAATTACACCGTTTGAGTGGCGGAAAATCTGCTTCTACTTCTCTTTGGAATGGTTTCTTATATTTTATATACATATCTAATTGAATTGGGAAATGCTTTTTGGGAATCCTCTTTAGTTAATTATAAATTATAACGAGATTGGGGTTTAGATTTTGGTCTTTAACTTTGAATTTTTAAAATATTTGGTAGATTCTGTTTGACCGTACGCGTAAAATTCACGGTTGCGTAAAATTCTTCATTATTTTAATTCTATTTTAATTTAAAAGGACCTCCTCTTCGCTCATTAAATGAGGAAATTGTTGGACCGCCTTCAAAGCTTTCAAGATTGGAACCATCCAACTCACAACCAGAACAATCTAGTTTTCAAAGCATTGGTGGTGAACAAGTTGAAATTGAATCTGAAGAAGTTGGTAATGGCAGCGATGTTGATTTTCATTGGGTGACTGTTTTTGGCTTTAAACATGATCATCGGGATGATGTTTTGGAATTATTCTCTCGACATGGTGATATAATGGCTCAAAGGGTATTCTTTTTATTATTAAATTTATTTTACTTCGATTTAAGACAACAAAAGATGGAAATTGGGTACATATTCGATATTCATCACCAATTCATGCTCGACAGGCTCTCTCCAAAAATGCAACTCTCTTTCGTGGACAAATGATTGGCGTTGTGCCATGTAGGGAACGTGATGCGTTGACTGCTCAAGAAACAACAATTCCAACAAGATCTAATGGTAATAATTTCAACGGTTCTTGTTCATTTTTGGAAAATGATATGTCTTCATTGCTTCACGTTAATAATGGTGATACTCCAACAAGACTTATTTCGTCCACTTCTATCTGTAAAGAAGACTCTTCAGTTCCAAGGTTCTTTTTATGACGAACATTTTTTTACCAATTTGTAATTTTTTTTAGTCGTGCACGACTTTCTTTCTCAACACGAACTGGGATGCGACCACTCAATTCAAGTCTTGTTTCTATCAATGGAAGTGTTAGTATTTTTATTAATTTGAAATCTAGAAATCCTAGGTAAGCATTGCATTGCACTATATATGTCCTAATAATTGAAAGAATTGTCATAGATTAAAAATCTAGAAATCCTAGGTAAGCATTGCACTGCACTATATATGTCCTAATAATTGAAAGAATTGTCATAGATTAAAAATCTAGAAATCCTAGGTAAGCATTGCACTGCACTATATATGTCCTAATAATTGAAAGAATTGTCATAGATTAAAAATCTAGAAATCCTAGGTAAGCATTGCACTGCACTATATATGTCCTAATAATTGAAAGAATTGTCATAGATTAAAAATCTTGAAATCCTAGGTAAGCATTGCACTGCACTATATATGTCCTAATAATTGAAAGAATTGTCATAGATTAAAAATCTAGAAATCCTAGGTAAGCATTGCACTGCACTATATATGTCCTAATAATTGAAAGAATTGTCATAGATTAAAAATCTAGAAATCCTAGGTAAGCATTGCACTGCACTATATATGTCCTAATAATTGAAAGAATTGTCATAGATTAAAAATCTAGAAATCCTAGGTAAGCATTGCACTGCACTATATATGTCCTAATAATTGAAAGAATTGTCATAGATTAAAAATCTAGAAATCCTAGGTAAGCATTGCACTGCACTATATATGTCCTAATAATTGAAAGAATTGTCATAGATTAAAAATCTTGAAATCCTAGGTAAGCATTGCACTGCACTATATATGTCCTAATAATTGAAAGAATTGTCATAGATTAAAAATCTAGAAATCCTAGGTAAGCATTGCACTGCACTATATATGTCCTAATAATTGAAAGAATTGTCATAGATTAAAAATCTTGAAATCCTAGGTAAGCATTGCACTGCACTATATATGTCCTAATAATTGAAAGAATTGTCATAGATTAAAAATCTAGAAATCCTAGGTAAGCATTGCACTGCACTATATATGTCCTAATAATTGAAAGAATTGTCATAGATTAAAAATCTAGAAATTTTTTTCTAGATTTTGCACTATATATTTTGCACTGCACTATATATGTCCTAATAATTGAAAGAATTGTCATAGATTAAAAATCTAGAAATCCTAGGTAAGCATTGCACTGCACTATATATGTCCTAATAATTGAAAGAATTGTCATAGATTAAAAATCTAGAAATCCTAGGTAAGCATTGCACTGCACTATATATGTCCTAATAATTGAAAGAATTGTCATAGATTAAAAATCTAGAAATCCTAGGTAAGCATTGCACTGCACTATATATGTCCTAATAATTGAAAGAATTGTCATAGATTAAAAATCTAGAAATCCTAGGTAAGCATTGCACTGCACTATATATGTCCTAATAATTGAAAGAATTGTCATAGATTAAAAATCTAGAAATCCTAGGTAAGCATTGCACTGCACTATATATGTCCTAATAATTGAAAGAATTGTCATAGATTAAAAATCTAGAAATCCTAGGTAAGCATTGCACTGCACTATATATGTCCTAATAATTGAAAGAATTGTCATAGATTAAAAATCTAGAAATCCTAGGTAAGCATTGCACTGCACTATATATGTCCTAATAATTGAAAGAATTGTCATAGATTAAAAATCTAGAAATCCTAGGTAAGCAGTGCACTGCACTATATATGTCCTAATAATTGAAAGAATTGTCATAGATAAAAATCTAGAAATCCTAGGTAAGCATTTGCACTGCACTATATATGTCCTAATAATTTGAAGGAATTG